>WJEZ01001698.1:0-16254 GCA_009869925.1 Thalassaphorura encarpata
GAACTGCATAAGAAAATCTCTAAAAGTAACGCTGCAATTTTCGGTGTAACTCAACAATAAAATCCTTCTTTACCGGCAGAATTCCTTCGGGGAAAACTTTCACATAATTAATTCTTTTTCTTCATACGAAATACATTATCTTAAAAGGAACTGTAGGGAGAGAATGAAATGAGGGATTATCACGAAGAGAAACAAATCAGCCGCATGAATAAGAGACTACATTCTAGACGAACGGACGTTTCAAGGAAGTCGAAGAAAACTTGCCTTCCGACATGACACTCCATTCAACAACAGAAGACAAGGGAAATTGATTAATCAATACTCATTGTTCAAAAATCCTGCGTTAAATTCATGAGTAATTAATCACTTTCCATCTTTTTCTCAAGTGTGCAAAAGGGCATAAATGGTCTCAAATCTTATTTCTCTCATAATAAACTAAACAGAACGGACAAAATATATTCCAAAAAATTAAAAAAAGAAGTTAAATTTTGATTAAGAACTAAGAACCAACCTCTGCCATACATTGCCATCGATATTATTCTTAGTTTTGATCAAGTCTACTAAAACTAAATCAAACCAGGCACTTGGAGTTTTCGAACAGTAACTTAAAGCAATAGCGTACAAGGTAGATATATCATTTCTGATATTTTTTACTCATTAATTAGAGGAGAAACCACAGTTACACACACCCTGGTTACGTGATTTCCTATTTCAGTCATCGATACCTTGATAGCAAAGAACTGTCACTACTCGTTTTCATCAATTTATTATTCTTTACACTCGTGCATGAAATTAAAATTGCAATGGAGTTAGAAATGACCGTTTGAAGCCTTTCCCGTGGAAGGCCAGACTAGCGAATATTTACTTCACTACGCCTGCCTTCTCTCAGTGCAAGGTTTCCCTTTTTTTGTTAAAGTAGGAGCCTTGCCAATAAAATAACCATAGCCTGGCAGATACAAAAATCCAAAGTGTACATGATATAAAAGTTACAAAACGATGAATATAAATGGTCAATCAAAAAAGATATTTGAATAAAGTTTAAAGTTTAAAGGTTCAGTAAGAAAATAATTAAGCCAAAGACCAATAATATTGACGTTAGTACTGGAGAGAGCAGAAACTGGCAGATGGTTTCAAAAGGCCATATTCCACAAAGAATAAAAAAGGGATTGTGAGCGAAAGTAGGAAGGGAAAAAGTATTCAACAGGTATGAAGAGCAGAGCAAGTTTCCTACATCGTCATTCTTAACTTTTACACACTCATCCCTCACCTCGTTACGCAAACAAATCCTAGTTGAGAACAACTGTGCTCTCAATCTTCAGTTCACGCTCTACTCTTCTTTCTTTACTTCTCAGTGGACGCTTTAGTCTATAAAGAAAACATTTGTTTGTTTGGTCCTAGTGGAGTTTCTAGGATTCACACCATGACCCTATGAATTTGTTTTCGGTCTCTGACATGAAGAGTAGGGTTCTTTGAGAGGTGCTAGGGTTGTGAATCATGCTCTGTGAATGATTAAGTCGATGGGTTCAATTAGCATAGGACACAGTAGCCTTTGTAGATTGAAGCGAAAGGACAAGAAGTACTAAATCATGCAATGAATGGAAAGAGAAAGCGGATGAAAGGAGAGAGCGTACCTGATTTATTAGAGAGAAACGCGGGTTTTACGATGTCCATGGCGGGTTTGGGTGGCAGGGCCATTAGAGGCATGTGGGGTGCCGGGCTTGCACCCATGGTAGCCATAGTGGCCGTCGTGGGGAGCATTAGCGCTGACATTGTGGCCAACATTCCGCTTGGATGACGAAGGAGCGGAGACGTCAACAAACCCGCGGCAGGCCCAGAAGGGCAACAACAATTTGCTGGGAGATACAGTTTGGCATGAAATGGGGGTGGACTGATCGTAGAAGGGAACAAGAGGTCGGATTCCGTCTTGCCCAATGATATGAAATACGAATCCAGTAGAATATTGTGTGGTGTGACCCACACGATCAATTTCTTCAAAAAAGGCGATTACTCCTCCGAAGAGATCAAATTACTTTGTCAAGGCTCCAAAGCTCTGCTCTGACTCCAATTTTACATGAATAAATTACAAGATCTTATCTGAGTTCTCGTTTCCCCCAAATTGCAGATGAATATGACTGCTTTTAGAGTGAAAAACACGAGTGTTTCAAAATATAATTCCAATTCCAGTTGCTCCAAGTTCAACTTTAGCAATTAATGAAATATTGTTTGGTTTAAAAATATTTCATATGCACAATTTAATAATTGGCTGATGTTTTTGAAAAATAGATTCAAGACTGAATAGTAATGTGACGAGAAAAACAAGTCGAGATGGAAGAGTACACGTTGCCAGCCAGCCAACAAGTGGAAGGAAGAAAAAGATGTATGCACGAAGGAACGAGTCCGGACGCGTACTGCGAATGCAATCAGCGGCGTACGAAAACTGAGTCAAAATCAACGAGAGGAGCAAACCCTGTTTCTCTTCTCCGATTCGGGCCGAGACGGATCGACACAGCCCGGGTACAACTTTCTACATGCCTTTCTCCCCTTATGTCCATCCTACCACACAACTGAGGACTGGAGCAAGAACCAACCCTTCTAACCCCTAACACATGAGTCGCAGAAACAACTCATGTGCCTCATCCCTTTCTCCGGCCCAGTTTTATAACTACCCAACATTCTACCGGACTAGTCTCATAAAAAACTTCAAAAAACTAAGATTTCGTTTTGACAGAAGGAACTTCGACTGTATTAGCTCCGTTGACTTACACACAATATATTTTGTAGTATTGACAACTTATATAGGACAGACAATTAGTTTAATATAAGCAATTTTGTTGGCACAAGCATGGAAACTGTTTCACATGCAAAAATCAGGCAGTACAACAGATCAGATCTAGAACAGAATGAAACAGATACAAAATTCGTAGCCTTCTCGGAGCTACTACCCTCGTAAAGTAACCCGAGACAACTGGATGGAAAATTGAACAAGCCCTTGGCAAAATATTTGAATTCCATCCACAGGTTTTCATGCATGCAAATGGACAAAAGGGTGTTGAGGTACTTGGAACTGACTTTTCTTGGTACAAGTTTTTCATTTGGACAGCAGAGGCTAGAAGCGGTTGTCTGAAGTATGATGATTGTTCTGTCCGAATTCTCTCTTACATTACATTTGCACGGTTTCCTCCTCCGAATGTCAATGGATAGCGAAATAGGAAGGAAGGACGGAAGGAACAATGAAATAGTTAGTCTTGCATGGGTTCGGAGAAAAAAAGTAAATTCCAATGTGAAACGAAAGTTCCTTTTGTTGAGACAGAAGAGTGCGGTCTCAACCAGAAATTGGCAGTTACGTCAGTGGAGCATATTATCATGAACCTACTTGTCAACAAGGTTTGTGAGAAGAATAAGTAAAATAAAGCATCACCGCAAAACGGTCAAAGGGTTGATGTGGATTTTGTACCTATCCAAGTTAAAACCGGTGAAGTCGTCGACAGAGGAAGAGAAGACATGGAATGCTTGCTCGACAAAACAGTGATCTCAACCGACTGCCAATTGAAAACCATCAACGTGATAAGACTCACAAGTCTTAAATTCCCTTCTTCCTTCTTAAGAGCTACACTTTCTTCCTATTCCAATTTTCCTTTCCTTTTCCCTTACATTCGCCTATTGCTTACACAACAAAATCTTGAACCAATACAAATTAGGTTTCCTTCCTTCTTTTCCAACACTTCCTTTACAATCTCCCTCATCATTCATTCTCTTTTCAATCCATTCATTGTAAATTCCTTTTAAATTCTCTGCCTGTCACAACAAACGAAACATTTGCATAATTCCAGACAAACCTGAACAAGTTCTCAACGCAAGAGCCCTCCACTAATATTTCCAACTTTTTTATTTGACACAACTCCTTCACATATAATAAGTTTGACTCTGTATAACTTTACAAAAAAACCAGCTAGTCATCTACTTTTTTCACATCCAAATTCTAATTTGCAACCAAGACGTGATGTAAAATCCTTCACAGCATCACAAATATTCGAAAGACGTAAATGTAAAGTCCCAAGGGAATAAGGCATTACCAGCCCCTCGGAATAAAATTTGATGAAAATACCAATACGTAGACTTAAACGAAATTACAAATCGAAAGGCTTTGGAGAAGCATTGTATTGAACCAAGACTTTTCTACTACTTCTACTACAACTTTGTGCAAGGCTTCAAAGTTCAATTGACATTTATTGCCTTTTTGTCAAAGGATGTCCAGGGAGAGTGCAATGGGTGCTTTTGATCCAAAGAACGGGTCAAACTACTACAAACTACAACTGACTCAGACAGTACAAAGAAAAAAAGAAACTTTCACCTAAAGTTCTTGCATCTCATGGCCAACCTCAACTAGCTCTCTATATAATCTTTTGAATCCAGCTCATTTAAATATATATCTAAACTCTACTGTGTACTAATAAGTATATGCAAAAAACTTTGTGTGGTCTTTAGTTGAGAAAAAATTATTCTAAAAAAAGAGTTGGTATTTTCACCCGGAAGTCATACCGGTAGTTGAATGGGTGAGAACATAGTATGGGTGTCATTTGACCTTGCACGTGGAATGAATAATCCCACCATGTCTTTCGTGTTGGCTGGTATTGACTTAAGCATATGTAAACTCGGTCCAATTATCCGCCCCAATTTTAAAAATAAACAATTCCGTGTTGAGAAAAGTGTATCAGATTTCTGTCACAATGTTTTACCCGTGAGCCTACTGTTGAAAAACTAAAAGAGAAACTCTTAGCTTTGTGCCCCTCAAATTCAAAGGTTCCATGACCCACTAACTCACGCAACTATCCAACTTTTTGGTAAAGCCAATTTATTTGGGAATACAAAGCTTATGAAAGAATCAAAAAACATTTTTCTCAACGCAATGTTCAGTTTGCTGAGAGTTTGGCTAAAAACTGAGCGAACCAAAATGATAAACATAGAGATAAAATAGCTAATGACAGTTATGCATGTGTCATGCTATGAGAACAAAGGTAAAACTGGGACTTTTGGAGTGAAGGAACGAATTAAGAAGTGGTGCAAGTCACGTAATTGGCCAAAACCTATTAAGCAACAAGGAGCTCTGACCACCTGACATGGCTAACCTCCTCACACGCATTAGAAATTTATTTCTACGTAAACTCGTGCCACAGCTGACCAAGTCTACGCCTAGTTTCAAGGGAAGTTTCCAACTTGTGGATTTCATAATGAAATTGCTGAATTGGATAAAAAATGTTCATGTATTTCCAAGTTCTTAAGTTGAGGCAATGTTTTGTTAAAATATTTAGGTGGAACGGCTTGAAATCTTCCCTGGTCAAGCGACAAGTGCACAGAAAATTAGACACGCCATCCAACCTGACGTCATTTCTAATATGACCTTTGTAGTCATTTTCACCTGGTTTTAGCTTAACAATCAATCAAATTACTAAATTCTTAAATTGATTTTAATGGAGGAATTGAGCACGTGGGCTTATGTACGACAAAATTTTATTATGGATTTAATGTTTGAGCTGCATGCGGCAGTCAACCGAGGAGCAAGGGAGGTTCAACGTGGATGCCGGTTGGTGGAACATTATTAGGAGGTAGCGATTAGTCACAGCGTGTTTAGCTGAAGAAAGACGGGTCTTGGTTGAAGGCAACCATGGAGCAGAGCACGTTTGTGGTGCTCTCCTTTATATTGTTAAAATGGAATGAAGAAAAGGACGAGGTGAGACAATAAGAAAACCACACACACAAGGAACCTCGACTTAATAACAAATTATATCTACAGGAGTTCAGAGTTTGAAAGAAGTCGCCTTTAAATGAAAATATATTGGTTGTGGTAAATGTGCAGAAGAGTCTCAGTTTCTCATCTTCCTTCCTCCCTTATTTCCCTTTCTGACTTGTTCGCATCCTACGTATGAGGGTTGAATGGGTTCCACCAAAGTTAAGAAAACCTGAATATGTGGTTTGTTGTACATACAAAATATAGACGGGGAAGGTAAAGAAAGAAAGGAGGAGAAAGGAAATCATTCATGGCACTATTATTAAACGGGAATATAGTGCAGTGTAGAGTCAAGGTATACAATTTCTCTCGAATCTCATACATCACACTGCACACACACATTCACCCTCCTTCTCAACTGCAATACTTTCCCATTATCTTTATCTACAATATTCATAAAGACTGATAACTCAAATGTCCGTTTTCATTATATGTGCATGTGTCATCCTCTTCCTTTCTTAACACCTACACATCACACATTTTTATCCTCAAATCAACCAAAACTACCGTTTCTAACCACATATTTCATTCAACACGCTTTCTTCCTATTCCTGAATTGTTGAAAAATATATTCAAGCAATACCACTTGTCTAATAAAAAATTCTACTTAATGAAAATATTATCTTTGTTCTTAAATGTGATTTACCTTCTAAAAATGTTAAGTATGGCGGATTTCAGACTCTACCTGCTAAGCCATGGGGTGAATAAAACTAGAAAAAGCATTTCTGATTCAGAGAATCACAAAATCTTTAAGCAATTTTCATGAATGTTAATTGGTCCTTAGGCAAATTATTAAATAAGACAAGAAACCCTCATGAATTGTACTAGGTGGTTGGTTAGTTAGTTAGCTGGGAATGAATATGCCCGCATCTACATCACTCTATTCCGCTAAACTAAATTTGTGACAACTCTGAGCATTTGTTCTATCTACAATGAGGACAAGAAGGGTATGAACAAAAGGACGTAGACCATCGTACTTCTGTATGCATCTCTGGTTGATTCCTCTATGGAAATGGGAATGTTTTCTACCTTTCTAATTTTAATCTCAACTCCATTATAAAATGAGATTTCCCATGCCATTTACAAGAGAGGGAAAGAGAGTAGAGTCAAATATCCCTTACGTTCCTTATGTCAACATAAGGTCGAAGAGGGAAGGAACAAGAGTGCCTGGAGCTTCCACAAAATACATGCAAGTATTTTCTCCTCTTGGTTGAATTAAAAACACATGAGAAGAGGACTGAGGGAATGCGAATAACCAAACGACTGTAAAATTAAGTTTTACTAGCTGTAGCTGCAAAGCAAACCAGATTCTCCAATTTCTTCCACCAACTACAAACTCAAACTTCCTATGTCCCCACACACAGTAAAAAAATCCAAGTTTTTTTTTTCCTATACAAGAGGCGATTGGGAAAACAGGGGAGAAAGCAAAGATAGGACAGGACAGTCATTGCTAACTAACCTATTGTATCTCAAAACAACATTGTCCCTAAGTAAATTCATCTCTCTCTACGAAACAAAAGTACCTTCGGATATTGAGGATAGAAATTCAGTCTTTTCATATCAAATTTCAATCTCATGTATAGAATTTCCTCGGTTGGTCGTTTGTATTTGTACAAACCAAACGAGTTGACTAGACTATAGTTTCCGACAGACAAATGAGGATAAGGGAACATTTGAAGAGTAGAGGAATAAAAACATTCCAATTTAAAAATTTTGCCATAGGAAATTACTAAATTGCACATCATCCAATTACAGAGAGCAAGTCTCCCGGAGACATGAAGAGAGTTTATATATGCTACCTTTGAGCCCAGGTAGACAGGAAGAAGGGAAAGGAAGATCTCGGAGGCTTGTTTTAATTTGGATGACGTCCTTAAGACTAACAGGGTCAGGAGAAATCATACTATAAAACCTGATAGGCAATTACTTTCAACTACTACTAGTCCTCTTTGCGAGTTTCTCCCTTAGTTCTGTTAGGGAGATTCAACCCTCTGTCTTTTCTAGGGAAAGTAGAAAAGAAGGTAAAAGGAACATACAAAATCCAGGGGTTCAATTCAAATGAAAATAAGAGCTCCCCATAACATCTCTACTATCTCACGAATCTACAATTTGACCTCCGACGACGAGTCATCATCTGCATCCAGTTGAACCAATTTGACTTGACTTGTTCTTCCACACAGGAGTCAGAACAATGACTCACATTTTAATGACGCGAAGGGGAATATTACTTTCTCTCGTCTTGAGATACGGGCAGCGGTGAAAGTACTCAAAATACACCATAACAATTCAAATTACACGCTCTACTCTTCAACTTAAAAACAAAAATCAAATTATAGACCGGCTTTCCAATAATTCCCTTTTACGGGCGACTCTAAAAGCAATTTTGGAACACCATTTAACTGCCTGCTTCGAGAACATTCGCATACGTTAAATATGAATAAATACAAATTGCAGGGCGTTAGGGACCACAATCAAAACAGAAGGTGCCAGGCAATGTTATTTTTATTTCACAAGGCAGGATTCAAGACAATAAGAAAATTTGTAGCGTCGTTGAATCCTGTCATACCACTAGACTTTATATCCTACCCAATTGCTTCTTGCATAATTAGAAATTTATATCAAGGTAATTCCTAGAAAAATAAACTTTTGTATTTAGATGGGGACAATAGAAAGACGGGTGACTCCAAAGGCCGGCCGTCATGGTTCTATCGATTCCTCACACACCTGAACGCGTCCTTTCTTATTACATAATCCATTATGTTGACACACATTTGCTTTGTTCGGAAGCTTTGAGAATGTATCTTGACTGACCGACCTATCCAGTTGACTTTCCTACCACCATGGACGCTTCTTAGCAAAACACGAGTAACAACTCACAGGGTCCCCAACTCTATTCATACTGTCCTTAGAGATTTTGATATGAGATCGCCAGTGTTATTATATTGGAATTTTATTAAATTAAAGAAAACTAATAAAATTGTAAAAATTTTCAGCTCAAAATTTGAATTTTACATTTTTATATTCCAAGGTAATCAGTTTGAGAAAACAGAGGAAAATACATCAAGCATGTTGTAAAATACATCAAGACATACCTTAATAAATGGATGTCAAATTACTTTGCAATTCTACGTTGGAGATGTAAAGACGAGGATACATGATATAAACCATACGTACGAACAACACGTGGAGTAATACAGTGAAATTAACTGAATTTGGTGATGTGGTTTTATCAAACATAACTTGGAGTGACGCTACAGATCTACCTGGGATAAAATGATTAAATATGCATGTCTGTTGAGTCTCATGCACTTTCAAAAGCTTTTTAGCCGTGTACACATAACATGCCTACTCACAAATAACAAGGAAGTGGATGAAACAGACAGAGTATTAATGGCTAAAAGCTCAAATACTCGTCCAAAAGTCAATTCGGACATTTTGAAATTATATAAAAAATTGGAATGTGCCAAAGATGGAAATGGATTGAAGGAATAAGGTTTAGCATATGGTGTATTTTAATTATTTAATTGAAGCAGTATGAATAAAATCCATTAGAAGTTAAGCTTAGCATTCTCTAAACTTTACTGTAAAAAACTAAGTAATCTGAGGGTCTGTTAACTCTTCGGCAAAGAAAGAACTTGCATATTATAAGGGTTTGTGAGTTTTTGGAAACAGTTAAACAACAAACGAAGGATTTAGTTGAAGGGAAATGAGCAAAGCTCAACATGATTCCTTTCAACTTTGATGATGACTAAGACTAGGAAGGTATGCATGCAATGCAAAGACATCTTAGACTTCGTAGTAGTGGTATGTGTGAGCTTCCAAGCATTTGTACTTATTACATGGGCTATAAGGATAATCATATGTAAGTTCTTGTATGCTACTGCTACTACCACTTGGACTACTACTTCAGTCAGACCAATTTTGAGAAAGGATGAGAGAATAATATGGAACTTTTGAGAGTTAAAATGGCTCGGGTAACTTGAAAGGAAAGGGAAGGCAGATGGGTAAGGTAGATAAATGTAAATTCTCTTTATGTAAGGCAAATCCAGAATAATTTCTAAGCTTCCTTACAGAATTCACATTAACAGATCAAAGAGAAACAAGTAGAAAGCACTTCTTTTCATCACTCTTCGCCCTCACAACTTCAACCATTTCATTCCAGTCAAAAAGCCAGGCCTAAATCCTTTCCCTTCCTCTGGTAACTTTTACTCATCTGGAATCAAGCATAATTTGACGAGTCCAAAACTATTTCATTTTCCCTCCATTTCGCCCTCCCATGTCTCTACTTCTTACTTGCTTTCTCAGTACCAACAAATACAATCCAGATATTTAACTTTCATGATCTTGAGAAACCCAATATAAAAACGTAGGTTGATTTTATCCTATTTCCGAATCATCCCTTCCCAGCTCTTTGCTCTATTCACAAGGAAATGTTTTCCATGCGAATCAGGTGATGCTGATTTCTTATAAATATTATATTGTTATAAAATAAAGTATCCAAGGCTCACAACGTTTCGTATTGAAATAGACACAATTCTCCATAACAAAGAGTACGTACAATAAAAAGATGCATCAAAAATTGACTTACTACTAGTATCCGGCTTGGACTGACTGTTCGGTGATGTAGCCCAATTCACTTTCATCTCCTGGAAGCAACAAAGCATAAATTTCATTAGCTAAGTCCTAGATGATGCATATAGATTAAAGTTATTACATGTTTCAATTAATTTATACAATTAATCATAATTCAAATATCTTGAAACAAATAACGTGAAACGACAAAAGTTAGTTGTGTTACTAAATATGTGGGCAAAAATGTCTGGTTTCTTAGTAGGCTACTGTAAACGTAGCGTGCTTTCAGTTAAATGGATAAAACACAAATCTGAATACACTAGAGAAACCATTGCACTCATCTTTGCAACCTGTATGAGTTATCAAGTGTAGAAATCACATTCTAATTAGCTCTGACCCATAAATCTCCTAACACAAAGTTCGAGTTTTGACTACAAAGGCGCTATTACTTCTAAACTCATGAATCTCTAAAAATAAAATTAATTCAGAATTATGAGTAATTGGATTTATATCCAAANAGAAATCACATTCTAATTAGCTCTGACCCATAAATCTCCTAACACAAAGTTCGAGTTTTGACTACAAAGGCGCTATTACTTCTAAACTCATGAATCTCTAAAAATAAAATTAATTCAGAATTATGAGTAATTGGATTTATATCCAAACCGCATCCATAAAAAATTCTAAACGGCTGAACGTCCAAGAACTCATGAATAAACTCAAAAAAGCCTCGCAGCAAGTATAAAAGTCTTGGGTCTTAAATAAAATCGTTGCCCTAGAAACATATCCATAATATCCCCTAGAAGCAAAATATTTTATTAGGGTAATCTAAACACAATTCATCACGTTAACATCCAAGTTAGTAGTGACCATGGGAACTAGATTACATATGAATCGCTCCAATTTCTAAAATCCTCCAGGAGAATCAAACTTATTACATAGTCAAGTCATTGCATAATCCTCCTATTAGACGTGATAGATCTAAGGTCTATTAAAGTTAATGGTCGATCTAAAGCAATTTGTATAAAGAAAAACGAAAACTTCCCGCCGCAACCTTAGTTTCCCATTTTCTAAATTATCTTTTTTCCCTTGAACCAATCAAACAAAGAGGAGTATAGGGTTTCTTAGCGGAATGGTAATAAAATTATTTGAGCAAAGCTCCAAACTAACCAATGAAAACAGAGAGCAGAGCTTTATATATATATACGTGTGTGTATGTGCATAATTCGAATTAACTGGAAGGGAAAAGTATATTACCGTAACTATGTCAAAAGATACTAGAGGCTAAATTTCCAACATGTTTAGCGGAAAGAAGGAGAGTAATTACGGAGACACAATGGAAGAAGGAACATAGTTTCATATGAGTTAGAGTGTGGGTGCAGTTGCTTGAGCCAGGATCCCCGTCCTTTGTCGTCGTGAAGAAACTGAGTGAGTATTTTATGTCTTAGTCCTCCGTTGCGACAAAAAAGAAGAAACAAAGAGAAAAAAACATATGATAAGAGAGGAAGACAGAGAAAGAAGGGGAGTTGTTTCTAGAAGGGAAAGTAGAGACTCCAGCCCATCCAAAATATATGTCTTAAATCTCCGGGACACAATCTAAGAACGCAACTGTGCTTACATACACATGGAGCAAAGTAATAGTAAAAGAGATGAAAGAGCTTCGGGAAAGACTTAAAAGAGCAGAGCCTGGACAGAAAAAATAAATTCAGTCTACTTTCTAATGGCTATCGAAACAATGCAAAAAGATATGTCCAAATTGCGCCAATGAGAATGAAGAGTCCTCGAGCCAGTAAGATTCTCTCAAACACCAAATGTCTCAAGCTTCTGTAAATATGAAGAGACAACATCACCCATAGCTCTCTAGGCGGTAAAGAATCCAACCAACCGAGTCTCAACTAAATTCTTCTTCCTTCATTTCGAAGCTCAACGCTGCATTCGGATATTTATTTCTCTATGTTCAAATCTTAGAAAATCTTCCAACAAAGCACAGCTAAAGCACCCCATTCTCTAACCAAAATGAAGAAACATAATTCTATTCTTTCCACTCCACATCTTGACTCATCAGCTCAAACTAAAATTATCAAATGAACCAAACCAAGTTTTACATTTCTCATCTTCACTGTCAACTAGAGAAACAGTCTAAGAAAATAAAGGAGACCATGGAGTGAACTTAACCGGCAGGTGGCGAAAACTCCTTTCCCCTTTATTCAAGTGAAACTCAAGTTGTGATTACTCTGATCACGTCACCTGGAAGGTCCTATGTAAACAATTCACCTCCAGGTGCCCAACATAATGGTTCTTCCTGTGATTCATACTTAATTCTACGGCCTAAGACGACGACTACCGCAGGTGGCCATCCTATGCTCCTGGCACCCTTCCTACGGAAAAACTGCTAAAAGTCTAAACATTTTCAGTTCCACCATACATTTCCTACCACGTATAAAACTGTAAATTTTCAATTTTATTTTCGAGAATGGCAAAGACATAATATGTAGGCTGAAGGGTTGGTTCTTGGTTTGGAAAGGATGAGATTCTTTTAATGCTGTAGTTGAGTGTACATACGTACATGAGTTATGAAGTGTCCATGTGAAAGCGACAAGGAGACACTCAGTAGGACACAAATAACATAACTCGGCATTAGTGCTCCACTCCGTCAGTCCAGACTTTCCTCAAGTTAGTCTTACTTAAGTTCAAAACACTGGCGTAACGGGAAACTAAAGTAAATGAGAGTAAAATCCTTCCTGGTTGGGTGGAGAATGAAGTAAAAAAGTAAGAGTCACGCCGACAAGCCCTTAAAATTAAAGCCCCTTTTTATATGTAGTTGCAAAGTGAATGAGATATTTAGTGGAAGGCTGACGTTTAATTTGGGAGGTTGAAGATAAGTCCCTAGTGACTTTCTTTCGTCGGGTCATTCTTCCGGACCCTAATAAGTCTACTCCTACTTTCTACGTCCTATTTTCCCATTCCAACAACCACCACCCGCTCAACTCACTTGAGTATTTTCTCCAACTCCATTGGGGTAACTAGACCCTGCCCTGATACTACAGGGAAAGTGGGTTGAAGATTCTAATGTAAAATTAAAAGGCCTTTGAAGGCAACTCCTTAGTTTCAAGTCTAGTCAGATGTTTACTTGCGATTAGCGTGTATGTGAAATACATTTCCATGAGCAAAGAACCACAACATGACCATGAGGGTATACGACTTGGCTCAAAACAACCCCCGTCTAGCAAAAGCTTTCAAAAGCAGCCAAGGAAATAATTCTTCTAACTCAAAAATTGAATTTTGGATTTTCACAGTCCCAGGGAATGAGTTTGAGGGACCAGAGGCAAACAGAACACGTTCGCTTGGCAGAGAAACTACCCATAAAAGCATAGGGAAGGTAGACTGAACAAAACCCACAAGAGAGATGATAGATACATTTTGCTCTTTTTGAAAGCGGATACGAGGGCAGAGAGTTTACATTACATGACTTGACAGCACAAAAACTTTTAGAGAAGGGAAAGGCAAGCCATCAAAATTCCTATTTCTCAAGAGACAAAGTTTTAAAGGGTTGAGGTAAACGTTGAAGCCTGGTTTCATTTCCTGCTTTAAAACATTCTATCAATATCAAATGAGCTTAACATCAGCTCGGGATTTCAGGCATGGGAATTCACATTTTATTTATCTCATCTCAAAAATTATTTTCGAATGCCAGGAGGGGAATATAAGGAAGGAGAATGAAACGGACTCTGGCTCCAAGATCCTAAACCTAATATTAAACACTCGAATCTCTGTATGCCTCAACCTTCCGGTCGCGCCTTTCTCCTTCTCATTTTATATCCAAGCCTTTCTCTCCCTCTCGGATTCTCTAACCACCTACCTTTCCTATGTGGAAAATAAATTAACCGCTTTGTTAATATCTTGCCCCCTTGTGCCTCTACACGTCCCAAAAGTTAACTCCTAACCATTTTCTAAACATAAATTAACCATCACATGTTAGCTTTTCTACCATAACAAATCCCTTTCTCCACATGTATTCCAAAAACCCATTCTGCATTTATCTTTGCATTCACTAATAAATTTCACTGTTCCTCCCTGAGCAGGCAACGGAGTTCATTTCGCTATTAACCCTTCAAATGCTACTGGGGATACTAAAATCTGTAGAAATTCATTTCCTGGATCAAGAATCCCCCATTTTAATACTTTTGTACTTTCTCTTGGGATACAAAACCACTTGACGAGTTAGGTTAATAATAAATTAAACGAGAACAACTACTGATTAAATAGCCTAGATTCTTCTCACGATTAAATTATTATTTCATAAAACCACTGTACCATGTAATCAATCCCACACAAAATCCAAACCATTGTACATGCACTAAATTAATTTTCCAACGTAGAAAACAATTCCATAAAACAATTCACGTTTAGGACTAGAGTAATGAATAAATGTGGCTTACGGTTCTGATGTGAGAAATGTTACTGGTTGACTTTGAATAAATGTAAAACAAAACCAAAAAATCCAATTTGGAATTGAGAAGAAACTGGGGGAATAATAAAAGAGAACTTCGATGTTTAGTCCTGGCTGTATTTTTCCATTTCCTTTCGGAGGTTATATGGTAAAGTTATGTACACGTAGTCTGTGCAAAAATATTTTTAAGGGTTAAGAAACCTTTGGTCCTTTGCTTCTCTGATGATCCGTATTTGTTTGGAGATAAGTAAAAAAAAAGGTAAAGGAATATTTTGTACATTAATGCCATTGAAACGGAGCCCAATAAAACAACACCAATTGAAATACTAGACTTTCTCGTCTCCATTCTTTTTGATCTAAATCTCATTATCTGATGACTTCCCTTCTGCTCTTCTTCTTTACAACTTTCACTTCATCCCTTCAGGAAAGTCTCAATATTCTCGTATGTTAGTTACGGTTTGGATTTTGAAGGAGGTAAAAAAAAAACGCATCCGTCAATTCCATCCAATCCATCTATTCCAACCAACCAACCAACTCTTAGTCATCCGCTCAGTTTCTTTCCTAAACCATTTCAAATGGGATTCAAATCAGTCCCCGAAGAGGAAATCCAAGTGACAATATCATCTTGCCATTTCGCAATAGCTCCGGTTACATTACGTACAACCTCACTCTACCTTTTGCTATCAGAACCTATCTCGTCCTATCGACGCTCACTTTACCTGAATGGATTTAAACCACCCGACTCGTCAGAGTGAGATCCAGAACACACATGACAATTTGCTTTTTCTCGTATATTCCAAGTGTGCTATTCAATTCAATGTATGGTGAAGACCCACGGGAAAACAAGTGAGAGGTATGTACACATCCAAATTGAGAAATGTCTGCAAGACTTTGCATTACATTTCCCTTGCCTTTTGGAATTGTTTCATTACCCTGTACATACATACTTGCAGAGTTCTTTGGACTAGAATTACCTTGGGCAAGAAGGGAAGAAGAGAAAATAATCACATTTATAAGTCTCTGAAAAGTCGTGAGTCGTCTGGCGGATAAAAAAAATAAATGCTAAAAGGTTTTACTTTTCACACTCTTCTCAAGCCTGAAAGTGAAAATGGTTTGAGGAAAGTCAACTCTACGCCATGGCAACAAATCCTTCCCATAAGACTTACTCCCAATCTGACTTAACAACCAACTCGGTTAGAAGTGAAATGAGTGTCACATTACAAAAGCAAGGACCAAAGTTGACCTCCCATCCCGTGGTAAAATTCCTTTACCATTCCAAAACCTTTTCATACGTAACTTGTGAATCAAAGACGAGAGAATCGAGCGTAGTGAACACAAACTAGGGAGAGTGGCCATAAAAGGGCACACAAAACAAGGAATCTAGTCAGATTACATCCTTATTAGTTGCTTTACCCGAGAAAAAGAGCGAGAGAATTTCATGGACCCATGT
>WJEZ01001699.1:0-16252 GCA_009869925.1 Thalassaphorura encarpata
AGAATTCAGTAGTAGTTATGTCACGGTACGCAGATGATTATCATCGCTTAATATGCCAATGTCTGCACTTTAATTTATGCGGCAGGTGCAGGTGTGGGGCAAACTGCTTAGCCGACTAAACCGAGACAGGAACTTCCTGAGATTTGGAAGAACTTAGGCAAATTCAATTAGATGAATATTTCTAAAGTTAAAGAAATTACGGAATTTCTACTAAAAGCGACGTTAGACTTTAATTCGAAACGCTGATGAATTATGAAGCAAAAACCAAATGCTATTTTGAACGGAAGTTGAAGTTGAAATTCACCTGCATCTCAAGAAAAACTAAGAACCTTTGGCAGAACAATTTCTTTTCAATTTCCCTAGATTTCTAGAAATTGTAAATTATTCCTAATACGGACTAAAATTCTCCTAAGTTTTAGCTCTAATTTTTTTCTGTCACAACATGCCCCCGACGTACACTTTTGAGTAAAATTAAATTCGGCATGTCAAGAATCAGACCGGGAATTAGGGTAAACTTTAAAATCTAACACATACTTTAAGTTATTTTCAAAATTTTGACTGACCGGGCAGGAATTTTTAGAAAAATATTTTGTTGGTTGGAATGCTAATAGTGTGGTCAGAATGATAAGATCACTTTCACCCCCGGTTCAAGCTCTTCTGGCCACATTATTTACATGGGGCCTCACGGCACTTGGAGCCGCTGCTGTGTTCCTAATACAATCAAATCAAGTCAAGGTAAAAATATGTCCGCATGTAATTTTTAGGTAATCCTAACAAAATGTTTTGCATCTTGTTTTTACAGCATCAATTGCTATCAATCAGCCTTGGATTTGCGGGAGGCGTTATGCTGAGTGCAAGTTATTTTTCACTGTTGGCTCCAGCAGCTGAATTGGGAGGTGTTTGGCCAGTATGTGGTGGATTTTTACTAGGTGCTGCATTCATAAATCTTGCCGATTGGATAATCGGTGAAATAGGAGAACCTACGTCTGTGATATTAGGTCTGTAAAAATGGATTTGCCTATGATTTTTTAGTTTGAACTTTTGCTTTATATTTGTTAATCTACAGCTTCCTCAAAATCAAGAAAGGAAAGAAGAAGAATGTTATTGCTGATTGCAGCCATTACTGTCCACAACATTCCAGAGGGTTTAGCCGTAGGCGTTGCTTTTGGTGGAAATTCATTTGAATCAGCAAGGAACTTAGCAATTGCGATAGGGTTACAAAATTTTCCAGAAGGACTCGCTGTAAGTTTACCTCTTGTCGGGAGCGGCATGGGACGAATGGAAGCATTTTGGTAAGTGAGCTCACGAATTTTCATTTTGTTTTATACACCTTAAATTGTAAATTATTTCTTTGCAGGTACGGACAATTGTCTGGAATGGTTGAACCAATAGCTGGCGTAGGTGGTGCCCTGGCTATTTCTTTGTTCACACCATTACTACCTTGGGCTTTAGCTTTTGCTGCCGGTGCAATGATCCATGTCGTCGTGAGAGAGCTAGTCCCAGAAAAAAGTTGGACTCATTTAACCGGTTTTATTATCATGATGGCTTTAGATGTCGGACTAGGCTAATATTGTATTGTATTGTTGGAAATGAGACTGGATAAATCAATGACCATAAGGATTTTAAAAACCCGATGACGACCACTGGAATCAACCTGTATGTGATGTATTAGTGCTCTATGTATTAATTAAATTGAGCAATCTTTAAGCCTTAACACCGGTCTGTGTTCAGCATTCCGTTTTGATTTTGATTGAAAAGTAACAATAAAATTTTTTGACTAATTTAAACCAGCCAGATGTAAAACAAAAATTCACGAAGTCATTTCTGCGGAGTGCTCAGTTCGGTTTTCTAGGAATAATCTTAATTAACGATTATGGCATCAAAGTATTATGTTGCATTTTCTTTTATACGTATTCTATTAGAAATCGATAGATATTTCTACACGTTTAGTTCCTTCTGGGTGTTATAGGATTTTCCAAGCGCCCGATGAATACCTGAATTAATTATCATGATTTATAATTCTAAATGACTTTTGAATGTTGAAAACTTCGCTAAGTACTCACCGGCCCTGTTAACCTGTCAATGAGAAGGAAAAGGAAAGGTCGGTCCAAAGAAAAATAGGATGGAGATGAAATGGGGTAAGCAGAAATAGTAGTTCCTGCCGCCGCTGCT
Source organism: Thalassaphorura encarpata (assembly GCA_009869925.1). NCBI lineage: Eukaryota > Metazoa > Arthropoda > Collembola > Poduromorpha > Onychiuridae > Thalassaphorura > Thalassaphorura encarpata. The sequence continues at coordinate 2,173 of WJEZ01001699.1, forward strand.
GCCCCTTTTTCATTAATATCCAGTACAGTCTGATGAACCATTTGAGACACGACATGTTTACTTCCCCTCTTTGTTAGTCCACTAATATCAGCTTTTGTAGAATCAAACAAGGAATGGATCCCCAACTATAAGACAAATTATTTAGAATTTAATTTTCACTAAAAAATACTTATGTTCACTTACCTGTTTCATAACAAGGATCAAATCATGATGTGCATTCAAACTAAACTTTGGCATCTTCAGAAATACACTACGACTTTGTTTTTTAATTTCAGCTGATAATGAGCTCATGGGATAACCCCACAAATTCCTTTCCAATTGAGCAAGGTTCTCATCAGGTTTCAAAATTATGAATTCAAAACGTGAATCTTTGAATGGTAGGGAAATTGCAGATGCTCCTAGTTCCTTGATGTAATTATAATGATAGCTATTTTCAATCTGCATCATTGGAACTGCCACGATTTTTCCTGAAGATAAAGTAAATTCTCCTTGAGCTGTTTCAGACCGCATCAAATGGTTTCTCCCATTGCCCACTAAAATACAAGGCATTGGCAATGAAAACCGAAGTAGAAGGATTAATGCTGGATAACTGGATTAATTCTGTGATTTTGTTCCTTGTGATTTGTGCAATCCAATTATTGATGACTTTGGCTGCAGCCTCTGGCTTTCGGAAGGGAGCAGTTTTAATTTCTGAGTGGAGCTTTTGACGAGCAATCCTTACAAAAGTTTCGTTCAGGTAAACTCCTTCTCGTACAAATATTCCATTTCCAACGTCAAATTTTGATTGATTCGCAATCTGGAGAGACAATTAAATCGGATGAATCATTTGGCACTTGTATTTGAGCAAAATTTAAGTCCTTACCTTTGTAGACGCCATTTGCTTGGCCAGCCCTTCGATTAACTCATCATGTTCTACTGGAAATAGCAGGGCTCTCCGGATTTCATCCGCAGTTTCTCCTGATAAATATTCAGGGTTAAAATCATATGAACAAAAAAATTCTCATCTTTGTTTTTACTTTTTAGACTCACCTCTAGACGCCAAGTAAATCAGAGCACTCACTGCTCTGATTGAGAAGGGTGAAATCAGAACATTTTCGTTGACATTTTTAAATTGTGAAACAGTCAAGTACAAATTGGTTGCAAAATCATAAATAGGATTACGCGTTAAACCCCTTGGAGAAGGATTGGAACTATCATTTTGTTTCGTACAACTAAACTCAGAAAATTGTATAACGAAGATTATCACCAGAACAAAAATATAATTTCGAGACATTTTTACAATTGAAAAGTTAAGTACAACAGACACTGCGGGGTAGTTACATTCGTTAAAGTTTATTAATACAGGAGACTAGTGGTTCGTATATTAAATTTCAGGCTACAGTAACAATGTAAGGGAATTTTTCCCAGAACAGGCTAAGTTTAAGTATGTTACAGCTGTAATACTTATTTTTATTTGACAAAATAAAAAGTTAACCTGGCTTAATTGGCAGAAATTTCTTCGAGCGGTTACAATAAGCGTAGTTTTTTTATCAATTTTAAAAATACAGTTGATTGAGTCAAATTGAAACCTTAATCTCAAAATAGATCCAGATATTTATATTACTGACTTTAATACATTTAATTAAAACATGTTTATATGCAGATCTGACCAAGGCAATGTGTGGCGACGTTGGGTTTGGAATCCACGGAACTGGTTTGTGCAAATAAAATGCTTCGCAAACTTGAGAGCGAAAAGACGACAAGAATTTATTGTCTAGTTTCTTGCAATCCAAACCCACATATAAAAAAAATTCCCAAGTTTGCTTTACATCAGTACAAAAGAATAAGGATACTAAGCCTGCCTGCCTCACCTAAATGAGTTTGAGTTTAGGCGTAGTTGACTCATTTTGTAAACAAATGTTACCCAATGTCTCACAATGTATAATTAACGCCATACGCCACGCGACTTACGTAAATCTACCACCAGTACAATTCGTCGCAAGTAGTTATTTTTTAGATAAATAAATTAAACGATAGGAAGCTGCAGAAACATTAACGTCACTTCTTGTAAAATTGGGGAAAAATATCTTTTTTGTGTAAAAACTACAACACATTTGAATTCAAAGCAATCACTTCATATAGGTTTATTTCTATTCCTCACGTAATAAAATACTTCATCATCACTTTGTAACTTTGGTATCATTCCATTCCGTTTCAGCTTTAGCTCAATTTGTAGCATTTTTCAAGTTAAACACTTCTGTGGAAAGACATATGTGTTCAAGCGTTCTGGATTTCCTCATTATCGCCAAAGAACGAAAATACCCCATCCATCATCAGACAAATCAAGCAATAAATGAGCATTCGAATGGCCAAGTACGAGTCCATGTAAAACTCGTCCTTGAGGTCTTCATCCTCACCCTCATCATACATTTTTTCCAGTTCTTTCATATGATGTTGGGTATCCCAAAAGAATTTCAAGAAGAGGATGATCGGAATCAGAATTTGAAGAGATTTTACGATTCTCGAGGACAAGACGAAACGTTTTGGTTCTGGTGCTGGCTCAATAGGCCCAGGATCACCCGCTCCTTCTTCAACTGGAGCGACAATGTCAGCCGGCACAGCATTGGCCATGGAGCTGCTTGGTCCCATGACCACTGCAATAGACATATTGTTGTCCTCCTCTATTTTTTATAAATATGTAAATTTTAATTTCGTTAATTTCATTTATTTGATAAATTGGGTAGAATCAAACCTTCTGGGGATCCCAATTTGACAATAAACATCTGATCAGGCAGATATTTCTGACGACAGCAGGGGCAATCAAAAATGAAACTACCAGAATACATTTTTAAAATGAATTCTTCTTATTGTGAAATTTTTATTGAATTTTGTTACATTGGAAACTATTCATGTAATATTTAAATTAAATTACCGAAACCTCCGTTGATTCCAATCCTCCAAACACCAAAAATGAAATATATGACCACATGGAGTTCCCATAATTCTCATATAACTATACATTACGGACAAGACCCGTAGTGGCATTTTCGTAGATTTCATTGCACGTTTCAAGCGATGTAGCAGTTTATTCGTAGAATTNGACCCGTAGTGGCATTTTCGTAGATTTCATTGCACGTTTCAAGCGATGTAGCAGTTTATTCGTAGAATTATCATCAAATTCAAGGCAACGAAAATCAAAGCCCAACTTCATCAAGAGGTTTCGAGGCTCTCTTAAATGTTTATGTCGGATGAGTGCTTGCAACATGTTTGAATAAGTCTCGTTGCGATTGGGAGGACGAGGACGATATAGTTGTTCAAGACAAATTGCACATTCAAAATCCATTTTGAAAAACTGCCCAATTTAGCTTAAAAATCACTTAATCAATGTTCGTCTTTCCCTAAAGAGTTTATCTGCTTAAGTGCTTTGAGCGCCCTTGTAAAATTTAGTTTCTATGTAATTTACTTTCTCGCAGTTTTCGAAACAGACCGTCTAACTTCGTGGAGGACATTGTTGTCGTTGATCTTAAAATATAAAACTGCTCCAGGCAACGCAATTGATATTTTATTGCAAATTTTTTTCATGATTTTTTAATAGACATGCATTCAACATTTTCCAAGAGATTACCCTGGATTAATGCATTTAAAATTAAATTTAGAAGCGAATTTTGATTTATTTGCCAACTCTAGGAGGTGGAGCTGGGCCAGAGCCAAGGCAATACAATCGTTGTCCTCTCGTATCATGACAACAACCACCCCGTGGTAATCTACACCTTCCAGTCCTCGTGTATTCTATCTGCCGCTTCAGTCCACGAGTATCTCGTTCAGCTGTGAATGCAAAAATAAAAATTAGCTTAAGATAAGATGGGCATTAAAATGTATGGACTCATTTTCATATCTTCATTTTCTTACCAAAATCAAAATCTGATTCGTTTTCGTTTTCATCTTCGTATATTTGTCCATCCTCGTCATTGTCATCCTCATACTGTCCTTGAACAACGACTGCAATGGTGATGACAACAAGGAACAGGGGTAGCAATATTTTATTCATTATGACAAAACAAGATCAAATTTCTTCAATTTTATGTTGATGAAACGCCCATACAACTCTGACTAGCAGACAACAGGTCAATTTAGATTTTAGTTTTAGGTAGTTTCTTGGATAAAGTTTCCTGGTGGTTTCTGGGCAAGAAAAAAGTAGTTAAGTGTGATGAACATGGAAAGTGCGTTGCCGCATCCGTTGTGGTTTCCGGCGGACTCGATAAGTCGTATTTGCGAATTTTTTACATAGACTGAAATGAATTCTAAAGTATGTATGCATTTGCAACACTTTTTATTTTATCACAGGTTGGTTGATCAGTTGAATTAGAATATTTTGCATACATTTTTAAAATGAAGCTAGGCGTAGAACAGGAAGATTTTCCCTGATAGTATACAATGATAAACCGACACCAATACGTAACCCCGAAACTTTTAACCAGAGAAATAAGCAACAAGCAAATGGAGAGATAATACAATGAATGCTTTAACAATAATAATTACTAAGAATTCACAAGAGTGGTAAACCGGTAAACGGACATAAATATTCTAAATGGTTATTAAGCGAATCCATCGGCCCTGATGAGATTCCTGGGTGTTTTCAATAGGGATTGCTGTGTCGTTGAAATTGTAGCGGTAGCAGTACGGCTAGAATCATGCGATGTGAGTCCGCATTGTTTTAGTAATTCTTGAACTTCAGTTTGGAGATAATCCTGTGTAACTCGATCAACTCCAGTCTGATCAGAAATTATGTCTTTATTTGCAAATATAGTGAAAGACATTTTTCCATTGTGGGTATATGCGGCTGCAGCAACAGCTAGAAAAATTCAAGCATAGTTTTAATTTTTTAAGATTTTTCATCAAATCAGGTTATGCGATTTACCGGTTTGTGCCCATTGCAATCCAAATATTTTGAACATGTTATGGATTTTATGTTGCCCAAAAAGAAATGCCTCCTTTTCATAGGCTGGAACACTCGTAAATCCCATTCCAGTTCCAAAATTTGTAGAAAAGAATTTTCGAATGAGGGATTCAGGGAGAAGATTAAACGTTGGAACATGACTTTGAATCAGTTCATTGTATTGATCCTCCATGTAACCTTTAAAATTCTGCTCAGCCATGTACAGTCGTTCAAGTGGATTTTCAGTGTGGAGCGGAATCTTAAATATTCCTACTCCCCTGTGCATAAATAAATAAAATTATTTTAGCCGAATGCCATATTATCATTACAAAAATTATAAAGTACCAATGGTTGACCATTTCACTGATCGGATGGCTAGATTTTGGCAAAGAGTGCATTATGGAGACAAATGGAGGCAAATCTGAGGGCAAATTCTTTTCCAGAAAATACCGTCGCAGTGCTCCACACAAAATGCTCATTCCGACGGTTGCAAAATGTGTATTTGTGTACCGACGAATGCTTTTCATGTCTTCCAAACTAATTGTTGTGCTTGAAACAACTCCAGTCGTATTTATTTTCTTCCTTGTGTAATAATCTTTATGGGTGAAGGCTTCCATGTACAGTCGATACATTTTCAACGGAGCAGTAAAGAGAAGATCAATCTGAAATAAATTCGAATATAAAAATTAGGAAACATAAACATTGTAAAAAATTTGTAGGCCCAAATCTATTCCATTGTTTACTTAGGGCTGAGCATAAAATTAATTGCAATAGAATCAGGTAGGAAGAATAGGATGTGTGCTCTGGCCAAAAGTACCTGAAAGTACTTTGTTACTTCTCAGTAAGAAAGTTTGATGCACTTTCAGTATACGCGGAATTATCTGGATTAAGAAGTGCAAAGTGGTTGGATCAAGGTTTTGCATATAAAATCGTCCTTGTCTTAACCTATGAATCTTCTCTAAAACTTGTTCCTGCTAAGTTATAACTCAACCGCACCCAGTCTAGAGTTGCAGTTCTGGAGAAAAAATAGACGTGGAATTAACATGGGTTTGAACGATTCCTAGTATTGTGGGTTCAGCGCTCTATCTTAGACTTGTTATTGTTTTCTGAAGGCTAAAGTTTTTGCGCCCACATCTATCATGTTTGCAGCGCATTTGGTTAGAAACAAATGCGGAATTCCGAAACAGAAACCTTATTAGGCGATGGCTTGGCTTAAACAAAACAGCAAATTTATGGAAGATTTTTATGGATTGCTAATTATGTATTATTAGTCAAGTCCACGCCACACAAAAACGCAAAATCTTATCGTACGCATACTCTTTAATCACTGACAGTTATATCCTGAATATTTAATTAACTTCTAAGCCTGGAATAATTTCATCCTAAATTAACAGATAAAAAATTCAGAGAATGAAAACTTAAATAGATGAAGAAAAACACATTAAGGACACTCCTCGTTAATTAATTTTGTTAATTTTTCTAAAAATCAAGTCAGCCATCTTGACTGCCAATCGAAGAGAAAAATAATTAATGAAGATGAGCTCAGAGAACTAAATTTTTAAAATTTTCCCTGCACTGTTTTGTTTTTTAAGAATGTTAGGCATTTTGGACGTTTCGCAATTTTCTGCAATCAAAATACAATTCACTCTGCGTGGTATAAAATTGTTAGGCTCTACTCCTAGTCTAAAATAATGTACGGAACACATATTTTATGCTATACGTTGTTCTGCAATCAAAATCTAACTAACGCTACACCCAGGAACTTATTCACAGAGATGAGCAGTATAAAACTCATCAGATGAAAGAGGTTCATTATTTTACCTTCTCAGCTAGCCCCTTCCTTGTGCTTTTGACGAGATACGTAGATGATTTTTGAATCATTCTGTCCACCAAATGATTAAAGCTGTAGCCATCTCCCAGAGTGTAGATGAAGCCGAAATACAAGGACGGATTGTGTATTTTTGTATCCATTGTAAAGTATCAGTTCCCAAAGTGGACATCCTTTTTGAAAAGGCAGTGTCATTAATTTTCCCAAAATCCCATGTAATTGATCTTCATGGTTCGTTGATTCATTGAAACAATACTCTTCCCGAATTTGTCTGTTTACATTAACAGGGATTGTTTTCCAAAAATAATAACCATAAATCTTGATTGGGATTTGGTACAATTTTTCAAACTGTGGTCTATTTCCTTTTTCCTTATTACGAAGGGATAGCACATTATCCATAAAACCACGCTGAACGGACTCAATGCTCTGTTTCCCTTCGACGATGAAAAAAGTTACGTTCCCAGCATAAGATTTACTCGCATAAAAATCATCAATGGCAAATATGCTATCATAACCCGTCAGTGGTTTTCCAATATTTTCTTCAAATAATTGTGTATAACAAATGATTAAGAATTTCCATATTCTTAGCGGAAGGAAGACCGCAACAATGATCGGTATGAGGATTGTTGTGCTAATTATCCAGCACACAAATAATTTCAACTTTTCACTAATTGATGAAACCATTTTTTGTCTTGTCTTGCATAATTTGCAAATTCCTGGATTTTTCTAATCACGGTCACTAATAAATTGTGCTATTTTTTATTTCGTAACTAATTTATAAACACTTATCACAATAATACAACGATGCATTTTTGCAAAGGAAATAAATTCGTCACTTCACTAAAATTTTGTGCCTATTGTTCAAAAACTTTAATTTTACTCAAATGTCTAGAGATGACAACGATTCTTCCAAAGCACCCAAACGAAGCCGCTGAGCGCGAGCAACTGGTCAACATCAAAACTTGCGGAGTTGCTGAACCGTCCTACTGTCTACATTTTCGCATGCAACCTCTGTTACTTTACCTTTACTTCTTTGGGATTTATCGCCTAATTACTCACACAGGTGAAACAAAACAGTCAGTGGGGCTACAGCTACACTGTCTTGCCCACTCTTTCATTCAGCATTAATTTTAAGCATCCGCTCTCTGCCTCTTTGTTTCATTCGCTATGGAGCAGTGAACATTATTACTGTAAAATAAAATATAACGATTCAAGCAAACGGTCAAAGATTTTGAACATTACTACATTTTACTGACAAGCCAAGAGTCTTAATTTGTTCGAGGTTTTAATCCCAAATTTATGACTAGGTTAGAAGGAACTGAACATGTACCTATAGATTCTAAGCATTGAATTCTTTATGTGGAACCTTCGCGTACTTTTAAGGATTTAGCATCATAAATGAGCTCCTTGTCGCCCACAAGGTAGTATATTCTGTTTTATTCTTAATATAATTGTGCTAAATGTTCCAAGATCAATCTCAACTTCCATTTTTGTAGCCAGGAAGACATTTTAAATGCAAGGCTAAGTATTTTTGGAAAGTAATTTTGCAATATGAAAGAGTTGCAGACAGGAAATCATCCTTAAAAACTTTTGATCAAGACACCACTATCGTGATCAGTTTTAGCTTGTAACTGAAACCTAAGACAGTAAATAAGATCACTGCGATTCCTTTGCTGGTTGGATCCGTTTGAAGGTTAACAATCAATGTGTCGGAAGGGTATTCATATCTCGAGGAGTTTTTAATTAGCACCAAATGTGGGGATTGTGTCTTAATAACAAATGAAAAATTTGTAAGTCATAAAAATCATTTCAAGAACATTTTTATGAAGCTGGAGCTAACCTCCTAATCTTCTATCTGCTACGAATTCCTGTGTGGTAAATGGCGTACCGTAATATCAAGTTGTGCAATACTCATGCTAGCCATATTCCAGTTTTTCTAGCTTAACCCGGAATGCAACTAGATTTCTCAAAGAAAGAACTAGCTGGACCAGAATATGAGAGATTTTTTATCTCGATTAGTGTGCAATTTTAGTACCATTTTTGCAAACGACATTAACAGAATAATCTTGATAAATAGTAAATTACGTGCTGTCGCTATTAAAGGAATTCTGATAGGGAAAAGAATGTGACTATTTTAAACTTTTTAACCTTGAATTAAAATGGTTGGATGACAGGACGTTTCATGTATATTTCTAAGGCTGAAGTTAATTTAATAAAATAATCTGGTAGGCATGGTTCTGCCAAACTGGTTGATAGGCATAAGTCAGCGTTAAGATAATTTAAAAGTCAAGCTAGACATGGTAGGAAAATCCGACTATTTATTCAGACTTATAAAGTACCAGCAAACATATTTTGGACCTGCCTGAGGCTTAAATTTCTCAAGAACTATAATTTTGAACAGTTGCTTGCAGCTGATTTTCTGTACTTAAATTTTTTCTGCTAGTCTGGATATTATTTAAACTGTCATGAATTTTCCGTATGGTGAACGACAATGGATCCTAAAATAATCCAAAATTACAACCTTACGTAGTAATACGATAAAATAAAATAAATAAGTTTGGAAATATGTAGATTCATCAGTGTGCTAAGCCTCAGAATCGAATAGTATATGAGCTCACAATTTTTCATTGCATTCTTACCAGAATAAAATTCTTGCTAGTGAATTTATGATTTCTTAAGCCTAATTTACTGTAGAATTCTTAAAGCAGCCTTCTGCAGTCCCGTGGACAAAAAACGTAATTGCAACACGTGTGGCCAAATACTGCTAATTACAATTATGAAAATATTCAGAAATTGTTTAAAGCTATTAGGGTACGAGTTTTAGGACACATATTGCAAATTTTCAGGTAAAAACGCATCACAATTAAGACTACTAATACAGAGATCATGATTGTACCAGACAAGAAAATACGTAATATTCTGCCAAAATGCTTGAATAATTACTATAAGCTTATTTAATGGCTCAAGTGAAGCTGAGTAAATTAGCAAAGAATTGAGTGTATGCTAAACTCAGCCTAATTCCTCGGCCCATTCAGCCGTGGAATTACGTATTCGGCAGGACGTGTGGCTAAAACACTGCCCATGCCCTACCTAATACTATTGTACGCCATCATCAGCTCTCACTTAAGCTTGGTCTTGACACTAATTGAAAACTTTTCAACATTTTTAATCTACAGATGTGCAAGTGCACGATTCCCTGACTACCTGGTTACTTTACGACTCCAATTACACATGAAATCCTTATTGCCAAAAAATATGCAAAAGTCATGAAATTTTTGGTTACTGTCATTCCTTTCTTTGCTAATTTGGATAAACTAAAACACTTTTAAGAAACGACAGGATTTGCAAGAATTCAAGTGCCTGTCTGCAATAAACTAAGCTAGACTTAAGCGATGAGTTCTGCCCTGACTAACACAACTCATATTAAAGAAAAAAGAACAAATTAAAGGGAAAGGAAAGAGGTGAACGCTTGTGTGTGTGTCTGACGTGATGATGATGGTACAGATAAATTATTGAATGAATTAACCACCTTTGATGATGTTTCAAAAGAAGGAAAGGAAAGGTCTGGGCCAAATTGTTGCGAGAAGAAAGAAAAAACAAGTAAATAGATGATTTTGTAATCAGCCTATATACTCATTTCAAATCAGGTTCACTTCACTATGAGCACGTAAGGCGAACTGACTGACTGAGTGACTAAGTTACTATTGGATTCACTTTTATAAATTCCTGTAGGATTTAATTGTAGTCTCATTACAAAAGCACTTAATTAGCGTGAGAATCTAGACTGCAGAGCTTGCCATTTTTCTCAAGATTGTTTTTCAGAAAAGCGTATAAAATAATCCTTCATGATTTGTTTACGTTCTCACTGCTGCTGCATGCCGAAAGAGGAAATTAACTTTTTTGACCTAAAAACCAAGTAACCGAGTAACGAGTAACATTTAAAGAATTTGTCAAGTATCCAGTCAAAAATGCATAACATTTAAATTCATGATGTATTTTTCCACAGAATTATTACGTAATCCGAATCTGGTCTTTACAACCTCCCACCAGTGCAAAAATTTAAGTCGTACATTCGTATACAATACCTGTTTGAATTTTCTTTTCAGCCTTTTGAATGGGAAAAGGAAAAGGAGATCAACTTTTTAATTTCTTTCCTCTTTATTGCACTTTGCTGATAATTGATTCAAATCATAACAAGTTGGCCGTGACCAAAAGTCGCGAACTGCAACCCCTTACAAGGTTCTTTAACATTAATTAATTGTTATACCATAAGTTGTTAGTTTAAATTACTCATCTATGGCTCATATTACATTATTTAGATAGCTGAACATACAAAACATTCTACTTGTAAACTTGTAAACGTTTTAATTTCTGAAGAACCCATTTTGATAATTTTGCACATCAGTGTGAGAAAATTTCCGTTTATCTTTCTTCTTTGCGTCTACAGATACGACACGTGTAAATTGATCAACTAAAATCCATAATGGACTTGTAAAATTGGTTTTCAATCACCATTCAAGGGCAAATTGTTTTAATTGTTGGTCTAAGGATGTAGGGACTAGACTAATAGTTCGACCCAATGAAACCAGAGTTACATATTTTGTTTACACTTTAGCTTATTGAGGAGCATTTGGTACAAAATTATAAGTATCACGCGAAAAAAACTCTCACTCTCATCTTAACTACTCAAGTTGTCAATCTAGTTCAAAATGAGTTCAAGCGTTTCATAATAACACATGATGCCACGCTTACTTTTTGAATCGGCTGAAAAATCTGTTCTGCCAAGGAAAAACACAAAAAATTGAAGTTTGTAATTAATTACTAATCCTTGTCAACTGACTGAACTGAGTTAGTTAATTCAAAATCGAGGCTGTAAATTCACGATACGATTGAGTGGACCCATGCGATACATTTATGCTGCCGTCGGCCCGCAGTCAGATCCTGCACAATGTGGAATCGCATTTGGCATCAAACACATTGTTGTATGTACTCAACAATGCACAATCCAAAGTTGTACGCTACGCACGTACAAATATTAAGGTTAAGTTGATTAAGTAATCAACATTTATATTTCGAGGAACCCAGGTGTATTGAGCTTAACGTTTGCTGTGTAGACATGTAACGTTGTACAAGGAAATGTGCTGAGACCGGAAGCAAAAAGCCGTGCGATTGCGATGAACAAGTGAAATTCACGCCCATACCTTATTAGTTACAATTTACCGTGTGATTGAGGTTTGCATGCTGTATTTAAATATTACTCTGCTGGCCCAGAAACAAGGACAGTAGAATGGCGTCAAGTCATGCAAGACAAATTTATATGCTTCCATTAATACACATTTAATAATTCACAATTGCTGAGGTTTTTAATTTAATGAAACTACTTCATAGTAATTTTTTTAATAATGGCACTGGTTTTACACACACACAAGTAATATCATCTGCATTCAAACAAACACACTCACGAAATAAATAATTTGTTCCAATTTGTACAACATAATGGAAATTGAATGACTAGAATTTGATCGTGCTTTTCTCTGCTGCTGCTGGTGTCGACGTTTTTCCTGAGCGACCATAGCCATGATAAGAATCGTGATAGAAACCAGCAGGTCCACCACCGTACAATCCACCACCTGGATAATGATGATTTCCTTCACCAAATTCGTAGTGCCCGAATTGACCTCCAGAATAGTGGCCATGGTGTCCTCCTCCATAGGGTCCAGCCCCGTATGGATTATATCCGTGACCATAGGCTCCTTGCTCATAACTGTAGTGGCCATGACCATGACCTCCATAAACCAGCTGGATGAGGATAATGACCACCGTAGTGTCCATGATAACCTCCGTAATGTCCATGGTATGGTGGAGGCGCTAATCCGAAGGAATTAGACTCGGCATGTGCAACTGCAGTGGAACCACTTCCTCCGAAAGGATGACCACCAAAAGAGCCGCCAGAATTTGCTGAAGCATGTGCAGCAGCTTGACTGCCACTACCACCGAATCCTCCTAATCCACCAGTACCACTTCCAGCATGTGCATTGCTGGCGCTGTTAGCTGAAGTGATGGATGCACCGAATGGTCCAAAATGAAGTGATGCTGTAATTGAGTTTGTTTGAGCTTGACTATGACTCCCAGAATGACCACCGATTACAGGACCTCCAAAACGAATAGCTCCAGAATCTCGTTTCTGTCGAAGCACGGGTAATTGTTGTTTCGCAATAAGCGTTGGGAGAAATTCTATTCCATATTTTTCTTTCTGCATGAGATAAAATGTTATGCAATAAATTGATCTGTTCAAACAAATTCATCTACAGAGATAAATTTACAACGCAATTACCAATTTCTCATCATCCGTCTCCAGATCTGGTCTGAATAGCCTGAAGGCTTGATTTACATTTTTGCTGTAGTAATTCTGACTGTTCAAACAAGTTCATCTACAGAGATAAATTTACAACGCAATTACCAATTTCTCATCATCCGTCTCCAGATCTGGTCTGAATAGCCTGAAGGCTTGATTTACATTTTTGCTGTAGTAATTCTGAGCATCAACGTCCGGAACTTGATTCAAGTGTGTTTGGAGTTGAATATCTTTATCTGAGACAACAACAAAGAAAATGGATAAATATCTGGGCGAATTTTAGCTTAAGATAGAGAATTATGTTACGTAATATTAATGTTGTGTTTTAAATTCAATTGTAGTGATTCTCTTTGCAACTTACCTACCAAAGTTGTCGTCTCAGTGGGTTGAGCAAAGAGGGCCACTGAGGCTAAGCAACAGAGCAGAACTGCGGCGAACTTCATTCTCAAAAATGAAATATTAGGGAATTAAGAAGTTGCCTGTTATTTCCTTTTTATATGAAGATTTGGAGCGTAGAATTGACCTTCCTTCATAGTGCACACAGTACGAACACAATCTTTTTTCTTCCTCTACTTCCTTCCTTCCCGTTGACCTTTTGTCATGTTATTGCTAAATGAAAATTTATGCAATTTGATCCTCCCAATGCCCTGAAGACATCATTCATGACTTACGTTGTCAATCTGTGACTTGTATAAGGGGATGTAATGTAATGTATGTTGCAGCATAATCTGAAAGGAGTGACGAGTGAGTAATAAACCTTGTGCAGATTTTCAGACAGAACTCAAATTAGCCAATGCATTGTTTGTCATCATTATTCTTAGCATTTTCTGACATGACAAAAATAGTTCGAAACTATTTTACCGGAAATCAAAAACTTCCTATTGCAAATTAGGCTACTCTAGACTACTGAATATTATTATTGTATGTCTAACAATTTAACTTCTATTAATTTACTCTATCCTCTCGTTTTGCTATCTGATGT
>WJEZ01001700.1:0-16251 GCA_009869925.1 Thalassaphorura encarpata
AATTTCATCACGTATTGTTTGGATCCACCTTTTAAAGCTCTTCTTCTCCTCCAGATAGGCTAGACCTTACCTCACCCTTAAATTATGAACGGAAAGTTCTTGTTCCACTCAAGTCTATGAATTGAATTCAAAATTTGCTAAAACCCAAGCCCAAGACCTACTTTCACTCGCTAGTTGCTGAGCTGGTGAGCAGAGAAATTAGACAAATGATGATGATAGGATTTCCAAAGAACATGAACATGATATGGGTGGATTAGACATAGGCTTGGCTTGGCTTTGGCTTGAGTACTAGGCAGGTCAGGAAGGAATGAAATGAAATGAAGTAGAGATGAAAATCGATGGATGATGATGGTAGAAATGAAATATCATGTTAACTAGGGCAAACCAACACTAACACCAAATTTTAATCTTTGGTTTGGGACCCATGGCTATAGTTATAGGCAGGCAAGCAGGCATTTTCATCTCAAGGCTAGGTTTAGTTTAGTTTAGGTTTAGAGCTTGGTTTTGTGTAGCATAACGTAACCCAAATTTAAGGAGGGATGGGCTCAGACTCATAGTCAGTCAGCTCGATAGCTCATCCTGCTAGATTGATAGATCCTACTACTAGAAACCATAGGCCTCTGCATGTTATATTGTAGCCTTATACCCTATAGCCCGGCCTCACATACGCATGCTTAGCCATTGCCATTATTATATACAAATTGTATATAATAAATATAGGGATATCAATTAACATTAGGAAATTTCAGAGATGCTGGAACGAGCAAGCGGTGGGAATTGCCCAGAATTATGATGTATGGTTGGTTAATGCAATTTAATTTTAATGTAATGTCAATGTGACTGGTCCTGGTCGTACTCATACATAGTGTAGTGATTGTGAATCTTGATTCTTGTATCTTATTGGCTGCTTCAGCTGGTGCTGCTCTTTACTTACTACTTTGTATTGTACCGAAATCTATTCTATAAATCTTAGTCCTTGATGTTTATTGTTGTTGTATTAATTGAATTATTGAAATATTTATTTGGATGATTTAATTTTAATTTTTTCATTTTCGCCTCCTACAGGTTGCATTTGCATTGCAAATTTTTTTCCTGCATTTTGTACAGTACACTACTGTTGTTCTACTATTTTCGGTTTCTGTGTTCTAGCTACTTATCGGAGATAGACCGTATAGCTGCTCCCAACTATCTTCCGACAGAGCAAGACATTCTTCGTGTTCGTATCCCAACCACCGGTATCATAGAGTATCCTTTCGATCTCGAAGAAATCAGATTCAGGTATGAGAATCCATCATCATCCTCCCATCTTCTCATCTCAATCTACTTCAACTCACTCACTCACTCTAATTAATTGATCCTTTTGTTTCTTCAATTCATTTCATTTTGGGGTTTGAATCTTGATAGACTAAAGAGTAGTGGCATGGCAGTGGGGAAATTGCATTGCATGGGCTAATATGGATTTTAATTCATTTGGCTTGGCTTTCGTCGGTGGCTGTGGCTGTTAATGTTTGACCTGAGTGCTTGGGCTTGGCTTTGGCTTTGGCTTTTGTGATTGGATTGCATTGGTGTTCACTACACTGTACTCAGTCAATTCAGGCTGTTGTGTCTGTGTCATCATCATGAACCTTTGTTTGAAGCTTGCTTATAGTAGCTCCAGGCCTAATTTTGCATCAAATCAGATAATTGGCACAGATCTTTTGGCTTGGTTCCTTCCAGGAACCTCTTGGGCCTTATGCCCTGATTGTGCTTGCTTGTGTCTTCCTCTAATTCCTAACTCATTATATTAATTTCAAGTAGTTCCTTTTCAGGCCACATATTGCATTTGAACAGAATTAATGAGTTTTTAGCCACATTCTAGAAATTGCAAGTGCAAGTTTTACTTGAGGCTAAAGCTAAATTTTAATAGTATTGGATGAATACTCGTACATTATAATATAGAGTCTTCTATACTAGGTAGAATA
This sequence comes from Thalassaphorura encarpata, assembly GCA_009869925.1. NCBI lineage: Eukaryota > Metazoa > Arthropoda > Collembola > Poduromorpha > Onychiuridae > Thalassaphorura > Thalassaphorura encarpata. Next base: position 1,962 of record WJEZ01001700.1, read on the forward strand.
AGATAAATATAATAAGGTATGGAAATGTTATAGGTTATACTACATTTCGTGATATCAATTGTTTCCGTCTGCATTGCATGCACAAAAGTATAAAATATTTGATTATTTCCTGAAAGTGTGTGTAGTATGACAAAAAAAGTTTCTTTTGATTTGTCACCTCACAGAATGAAATTGAAATTTGATCAGTCCTTGGATTCTCTTTAGAATTCCAAGTTTTGATTCGAGTGGGTCGGTCGGTAGGGACGGGCTAGATTTCAATTTATTTCAGATTGAAATGGTTTCCTTTTGTTGGAATTTTACATTTACAAATAGTTTTTGTAGTTACATGAATTTTAGTTTCATATTTCTCTCTGTTTGATTTGGAAGAGGATGAAACCGGAAAAGAAAAGAAGAAAACTTATTTCTTTTTCTTCCTTGAGTTTTTACTTCCTGACCTATTTGTCCTACAATGGAAGAGATGTTAGCTTTTTAGTGTGTATAGTGCAAGTAGGCGTTGGGATTGGAACTATTGAGTATCCTGGACAACGTGCCGTGCACCTGGACTGAAATAGGAATCATTCCACGTGTATATGTACGTGGAAGGACAAAATAATTGTTTTTTATTTCGATTGTCTTTGATTTCTCAAGAGTTTAGAGAGAAAAAAAATAAGAGCTAATTGGGAAGGCATCTCAGGTGCTGGCTGCTGTAAACCTACATTCAGTTTTTTCCTTCCTTCCTACGCAACGCCTCTGTCTGTCACTGTGCCCTGTTATGATAATTAGGACCTGAACGAGGAAGTTAAATACGCTACGCATTTGGAAACAACACTCTTAGCTTAGCATTATTTTTCCATTTCATTAATTCTAAGCAAAACAAACGATACGTACATACGCTTTTCCTTTCCCACTTCGTGGGAAGTTAAGTAAGTAATGGAATGAGAAAAATCAAAAAATGCAGGTAGGTAGAAAAGAAATAAGAAACATCTTCTTTGCCTTGGATTTGGAAGAAAGAACAAGAAAAAAGTCTGTCTTCGATTCCACTTCGATAAATAAAAAGACAAACGCCATTTCCTTCACTTTTGTTTTTAACAAGCCAATTCGCAATTGCCAATTTGTGATGTGCGAGGAAGGAAGGAAAGACTTTTGTTTTGTTTACACAACTAAAGCTAAAAGAAATGAGATAAACTATTTTATTCTTATCTACCGATTTGTATGGATATGAAACTGCTGCGTAGAAAATAAAATCGCGCATATTGACATTATCGTATCGCAAAGAATTTGCACATGCAAAAGATTCAAAAGTTGGATGATTTCAGCTGATTTTTTTATTCCATTGAAAACAAGAATTTTGAAATTTGTATATGAATAGTGACAAATATCGCAGACTGGTCCCTCCCTTGTACCCGGACGGAAAAGAGAAAAGAAATGGTCCTACCATTGTCCTCGTTATTTTGTTATTCCGGGGAATTTTATTTATAATCCATTTCATTTTAGCTACTTGGACGACTTGACTAGAATTGCCGCCCCTAACTATTTGCCCACGGAGCAGGACATTCTCCGAGCACGTGTTCCAACGACCGGCATCATTGAGTATCCATTTGATCTCGACTCAATCATTTTTCGGTACATTTTGTCAACATACACCTAATAAATAATGTTATGACTCCCCTGGAGCTCTTTATAAGGATACTAGGATTACTATTACTACGCCTAGGTAAAGTTATATAGCATATATATATATATGAATATGTGTAATATGTAGAGCTATATATGCAAATCATGTATGAACGTAGGGTGTTAGGTGATGGGCTCAGGTTTATAGGTAGTTAATGCACATGATGAATTTTGTGTAATGGGAAATAACAGGGGGGAAAGGACGGTCGTCATAAAATCCCAACTGATCAAAGGAGTCCGTCTGGGTGAAAATGACAGGGAAAATGGAAATGAGTGTATTTAGAATTATCTGGTACTTTTACTTGAGCACGGATCCGAGTCCGAGACTAGACTAGACAGATTGACTAGTTACATTCATAACATACGTACGTAGGACGTCAAACCACCGTGATGTTTAATTAATATCTTCTTGTCTTGTGTCTCACTCAAATGGGTTGGCTAGCTAAGTTTTGGTGAATGAGAATGAAGTGATATGAATGACATGATTTTAGAACGCACTCAATTCAAATTTATTTCTATCCATCTGTTTTCCTATTTTTAACCATTCATTCATCTCTCTCTCCGTCCGTCATTCACACATTTCATCAACTCATTCATTAATTAGAGAATCAAAACATAGACAGAGACAGCAGACTAACAGACGAGCCAGAATTATACTGAGGTGAAAGAAATAAAATTAGAACAGAGAAAGTCAAACTTTCTTCAATCAGACTACTGCACTGTAGGTTGTATGACTCAATCCTTTATTCTCAGTCAGTATGCTATGCTATGCCTTATGCCACAAGAATTACATTGAATTGTGTTTTACACCTTCTTATTCCATTCTGTCTAATGAGGATGGAAATGTGGTTAGTCTATAGAAATCTTAGAACATGAAAATGAGGTAGGTTAGTTACAAAACTGAACTGAACTATTCAGCCGATTCCTTCGCCTGACTTTGAGTTCAAGACGTCTTCTGATGTGGTTTTGTTCCTAATAAGAGTCAAAAGTTGAAAGTTGGCTGTTATCGGAGATATTCACTTGATAGTTATTCTTATTCATACATATAATATAAGAGATTGGATATACATAGTACATAGTTCTTATAACATAAGTTAGTCAGTCTATAGGCATAGACAATGAAAGGGAAACAAGTTCTGTTATTTAGTTTGAGTTTGACTGGAGAGATGCAGGAATATGTTTAGTTTTATAACTAGCTTCATTTTTTTCTTATTTTGATTTTGATTTGCTTGTCTTTGGGTTTCTTGGTTGGCCATTCTTTTTTAACAACATCACTAACAGCACTAATTTATTTTAATATTAACATTTGTACCTTACGTATTGGAGTTTCCATACGCGTTTTACTACTTATCTATCTTATTTTTTTAATCAAATATCTAATACTTAGATTTTAGTTTTGTTTTAGATTTTTTTTTCACGGCTCCACTCGGTTTACCCTACCATCCAAATGCTCTTGTAACTTGACATGTGATTTTTGTATGATTTTTTTCTCCAGAATGGTAGATGTAGGTGGACAGCGATCCGAGAGGCGGAAATGGATACACTGCTTTGAAAATGTGACTTCCATTATCTTCCTTGTCGCTCTAAGCGAATACGATCAAATTTTATTCGAGTCGGATAATGAGGTGAGTACATGGCATTAGCATATCTATGGGGTTTGTCCAATTTTTATTTTGTGGCAATGTACTGATTATTTATTTATTTTCCTGTACAGAATCGAATGGAGGAGAGCAAAGCCTTATTCAGAACGATCATAACGTACCCTTGGTTCCAACACTCTTCAGTCATCCTGTTCTTGAATAAAAAAGATCTTTTAGAAGAAAAAATTATGTATTCCCATTTGGTCGACTATTTTCCTGAGTATGACGGTAAGTCTATACATTGTTTTTTCATGTGTGTTTACTGCGTAATAGGTAACATGTCCTGTTCGTGGTCAAGGGCAAGGACTTCGCACTTATCAGTAGGAATAATTTTACATGTATGAATTTGAGTTGGTAAAATATCCAGGTTAATAGAATTCCCACGTGGAGGATTAGAATCGGACAAGACAAGGGGAATGTGAATGTCATGGACTAGACTTCTAGTATAGTATCCTAACATTGTATTTTCTGGGATCGTTAAATTTAAATTTATGATTCGATATGACATCACTACACTTTCCAAGAAATGAAGTCAATAAGAATTTGAGTCTTAATCTGTGACAGATTTTGACATAATGTGGGACAAAATAACTCTAGCTATGTCCAAATTGAATAGAAAAAAGTGCAGAGCAGATTTCTTCTAGAATCTACAGAATTGCAAATTTGCAGAAAAACTGCACTTTATGGAACTTGATGAATAATGTCTTTGCTCTGACCTGAAGTTTAGCCCTGAATTGACTAAATTGTTTCTTATCAGTTCATTTTTTTGAGAGATTCATATTGGAGAAACCATGGATGATTTTTTTTTGGCTGGTTTTGTTGGAATGAACACGAAGGAATTGCGTGATGGGTTAGGTTAGGTCTAAATTTTGCAATGAAGGAAGGAAAAGCGTTGGTCTGCCTCAAAGATTAGAGATCGTTAGGTGTATTTGTGTTTGTGAGGTGTGTCATACCAATGGGAATGAATGCCTTGTTGTGTTGAGAGCAAATTCGCATTCACAGTTGAGCAAATTGACGCGTGGCATGTGTGTAGGTTGGGGATTTGCAAAAAAATGTGATTAGTAAAGATTCATCATTCTAGGGTATAGAAATCAAAAACTTAATTTTCTCTTCATCAAATTTTTCTAAAGCTAATGATGATAATAAACCTAAATTTTTCGTCTCTTTCCAGTAGATTTTCCTTGTCCATTATTTTGGAACTATAAATTATAACGACTGTCTAGGACGAAGACTCAAAATCATTTTAGTGTTTTTTCTCTGGGTACACTAGATACACGTATTAACAACATTTGGTAGTTTGATTAGAAAAATAAAACGATACGGCTCGGGATATGATAGACTTGTCCTCGCTCTCGCTGTCGCTGTATTGTTTGATGTTAGGGAATAAAAGTCTTGTCCTAATTTAGGACATGCATGGGAATATCTATGTATAGGGTGTTGAGTCCTCTTGAGACTCTGACTATTGACTTGACGTACGTACTCTAGAAGGAAATTCAATAAATAGAATTGAGGGCAAAAGAACAGAGAAAGTGCAATTTGGAAATTAGGACAGGACAAGGAAGAGGGAAACAGGGCAGGGTATGGAGTTTACATCCATCCAAGTATTTTGCAATATGCTATCACTATCCTATGAGCTACGTATAGCATATCTCTCGTAAAAGGAAGCCAAGCACTAAAAAACAGATTAAAATGTACCTACAGGATACTCAAAAAAACTTTGTCATGTCCATGTCCCATGTCAGTCTTGTTTTTTCCCAGGGCAATGGGCAAAGTCAATTTCTTTTCCTTCGGTTCGGGTCATTTGAGCCGAGTTTAGTTGTTGAAAACTATTATGAGTTGCATATATGGAAAATAGTTTGGTCTTTTTCGATCCACTTGTTCTTTTTTGCATTGAAATAGAAATTGTTAGGTTTCTCTTCAAAGGAGATCCAGTTGGTTAGTTTATATTATTTGCATTGTGCACAAGTGAGGATTTGCTTGGGCCGTTGCATTTACATGTAGATCAACACATGTATTCTCAATGTATCACATTCCCACGTATTTTTTTACTTGTACTTTTGGATGGGATGGGTAACGAAAGGAAGGGGACAGGAAATGAATTCGGTTTTTGTCGGGTTCCGGGAAACCGGTTATTTGAAGAATTTTCTGAATGAACCCGGGGCCGGGGGATTCGGATTCGGATCGGAAGAGCCAGCACTGAGCTTGAGCATGTCATTCTCATTTCAACTCGAAGCAAAAAAAAAATCTTGCACTATGCTGAAACCCTTGCGGGAAGGTAAAATGGCAAGGAGACTGGGACTGGGAGCACCAAAGATTGTTATAAGAATTTATATATAGATGTAGAATGAAAATACCCGGCGTTTTGGGAAATGGCTGGCAACTCTATCTTTTCTACCTGCTCGCTCTAGCTCCTGAGTCCGATTTCGGTTTTGTGGGTCTAGGAAAAAGCTTTTTCCCTTCATTCATCCCATCTTCGTTTTTTTTCTTGGGATCCGATCGTTCTCATGCATTTTGAAAGCAAGGCAAACGCAAAACATGCAAAATGCTATGGCTATGGAAGTGGAGAAAGAAATTTTCTTTCCATCTTGCTTTTACTTTGTATCAAATCGAATCGAGTGAAAAGCCCTACCTGGGTGGATGACATTTTACTTTACTTTCCTTTTGCTCCATGTTTATTTATAGACTATGTACATGTACGTTATGTACTTTTTCCCTTAACAGAGTAAAAGCAAAACTAAATTCAATTTCTTTCTGATTCTGGGGGATTAATTAATAGGCGAATTGGAAATGTCCGCACCGTTTGAATACAAAGTCCATTGAACTCGAGCCCGTCCGTGTGTGCATCCAATTGTTTTGTTTTTGTATATTCTGATGAGTTTAGGTAGGTAGGACGTCAGACTACCTCCACGTTACATTAGATGATAGTTTTTAATTCCATTTACGTTGGGAATTAAGCTTAGGATAATCTTCTCTCGGGATTATTTTTACTCATTGTGCTAAGAATAGCGACTTAGTAAATTAGTTTGCTTTTGACCTGACATGACCTCACGACGGAATTGTCAATATTGAAATTATTCATGTGAATTTGTTTTACAGGGCCACAAAGAGATGCCATTCATGCGAGAGAGTTCATTTTACGAATGTTTGTCGACCTAAATCCAGACAGTGAGAAGATAATTTATTCTCATTTTACCTGTGCCACAGGTGAGTATAATGTCAATTTAAAATTCAATCCTATTCTGTGTGTCACTTTGAGTCTTAGGCTGTGAGAACCCATTTGGAAATTTTGTACTTTCAAGTTGTGTAGTAAAATGCACATAGACCTAGGAATGGCAATACAATGCAATGGCTCTGTTGTCCCTTTCACCTTTTGGGAAGGGAAAGGAGAAAGCGAAGCCGGAGCAAAGCTTGAGGTTGACGTTCTTTAAAAGGAAAATTTTGCGAGCGAGCAAAGCAAAGTGTATGAAGTCTCTGTTCATAATTGCCCACTCCATTGGGGTTCCCTTTGTTTGATAAAGTTAGGCGTGGCGTGTTAAAAGCACCTGTTGAAATTATACTAGCGTATATATTGAGGTCCAGAAATTTCCATACCCTCCTCACTCTGCAAATAGAATTAAATAGAAATGCAAGAGCATTGATCTTTTACCAAATTATCATCTCTATTGAACAATTCTGAGGAATGTTTTTTTTTTGTAATTTTTGTATTGTAGATACGGAAAACATCCGATTTGTCTTCGCAGCCGTGAAAGATACAATTTTGCAGCTAAATCTAAAAGAGTACAATCTGGTATAGAACATTTGTAAAACCTGGCAAATTTAAAAAAAGCTGGAGAATTCCCTTTGCGCATGAAAAAACCAAACTAAACCACAATCTTCTTCCCAAGCCCGTCTGTCTGTTTTTACAAGGAAAGGATGCAAAGTGAGAGAATGGAGCCAAGGGGCAATCAACAAGAAAATAAAAATTTATAGCCAATGCTTTCAATCATCAAAAATCCAAAATCAATTACCCACCACCACCTACTACTACTCCTCTGGACAACAACAACAAACATCAACGACGACAACGCCAATAACAACCGTAGCAAGCAACAACAACAGAAGTAATAAACGCCAACGCCATGGAATTATGCAACAATGAATTGCTTTCTTTTTTTTTGTACAAGACTTGATGAATGAACCGATAAACAATCAATTTTGCGCCAGTACTAAGGACCTGAATCAGAAATATTAAACCAAAACCAAATCCTTTCAATAATTTCACTCAAGAGGACTGATGCAACTTTAACCAAAGTTAAGATTGAAATGAATAAGAGCCAATGGAATCTAAATCGAATCAAAATGGAACTGAGCTGAACTGTGAATAATTTCACCTGTATTAAAAAAAATAACCAAAACCTTTAAGCGAAGAACGGAACGGATGATAATTATGTCTGCTATAAGAATTACCTGATGCTGCCAAGGCAATTAGACGTTTGACATTTACACCCTGAAGAGGGTAACCAAAATCAAATCAACCTGTAACCAGTAACCAAGACCTTTAAGAAGAAATAACCAATTCAAGCGAATCAAGTTCTCCATTATATTGTAAACTACGTATTCAAAATTACCTCAAGCAACAAAACCGTTTTCGTTACTTTGGATAAAGAAAGAAAATTGGAGTGATGGACGGAGACTGACGACAAGAACAGACAGACTGGAACGCCAGTTGTGCGTGGAATGGAATTGAACAATCAAACATATTAGCGACCAGCCCTTCCCCCAAACTCCTAGTCTGGGGAAAGTAATCGGGTTTTCAAAAGAAGAAAGAAGAAGAAGAAGGTCCAAAAGCCTGCCTGCCTACCTGCCATGCCAGAAAATCTGATGAATTTTTACCTGAAAAATTTCTCCAACTCATCGTCATTGTCTGTCTGTGCTGTGTTTTTAGCCCGAACTGGTTGAGTTCTTTTTTTTTGCAATTAATTATTCGTATAAAGAATTCTGAGGCCTTTCCTCAGCCATGCCATTGCCAATCAAATCAAAAGAAGAAGGACTTTGATTTTTAATACCTAATGCTCCTTTGGTGGCATTGGTAGGGCTAATTGCTGATGTACAGAACAGACAGATCAGTTCCTGTAAATACAATTGAATCGAGGTATGAATTTATTACATTTCTGTTCCCCACATAGTGATTTATGATAATTATATAAAAAAAAGTGAGAAATCAAAGGCGTAAGCCGATTAATTTGTTGCGCACATTCAAACAAATACTTTGTCTGCTAGTAAAACATTGATTCCTAGTAGAATAAAATAATTCAAAACTTCATAAAATCAAGGCAATATAAAATACACACCACTAAGTAGTTCTCTGTACCAATTAAAATATTGAAATTAATTATAATTAGGATGGATAGAGTAGTCTGCCGCCGCGCTATCGCAAAACGCCCAAAACAGTAAAGGCAATAACTGCATAAATCCAAGGGTCTGCCGAGCCCCCTATTCAGGGTGGCGCAAACTAATACCAAGGAACCCTCGTATTTTTGCATTCTTTGCACTTTCAATCAAATTCCAAGCATTTAACAAAAAACAACAAACATAGACATAGACGGTAGGAATATGAAAGGGTTAATAATTATACCAGTCATGCCATGCTATGCCAGAGTAAAAACCTCTCATGTCAAGGACAAGGACAGGACGATGAGATTCCAATCAAATCTTGTACTAAATCGTATTGTGAGATAAACTATATATATATTAGCATTATTACAAAATAACAAAACATTCGTACAAAATTGTAAGGTACGCTGACATAAGAGGAAAAGGATTGAATTTAGTTAGGTATTTCTACTGTCACTGTCAAACACGTCAAGATTCTACTGTCTCAAATACAACAGTTGTAGTGAGAAGCCTTAATACTTATTAACAGACTAACCAAATTGCTTGGAGGGATGGTTTAATTTATATTAGGCTGAAAATTTGGAAAATTTCATCGTATCGTCTCGTCGGTCGTTTTGCTAAAAAGTTTGCGCGCTGTAAGCATGAGCCCGCGTGCAATCTTTTTTTTTAATGAGAAGATACGATATGATGAAAGATTCGATGATTATTTTGAGGGTAGGGGTATTAGTCAGGTCATGAAATTGAAAAGATTGATTTTATTTGCCAAGTACCTAATAAAAAACTACAGAACAGATTGAATTCAAAATGGGTGCATAAGGATAGAAGTTGTTGGACTATAAGGCTAAGGGTTAGACGATACTAAAAGAAAGGCCAATTTGTTAGGTCCATAATAGTCAGTCATGTCCTCGTGATTTTTTTTAAAAAGTGAAAGAATTTTGAGGAAATGTTTTACATATTTGCCAGTCATTACTAAAACCCTCATTGAAGAGGGTTTTACGGTACTATTAAAACTAATATACGTACTACTTCATAAGCAGGGATAATTTTAAGGCAAGGGTCAGGTCAGGTCACTGTCATATGGGGGAAGTAGGTCATGTCAGGTCAGGTCAGATTGACTCGCTAGGTGTAGTACCTTAACAATAATGATTCAAAATGATAATTAGCTCGTACCTATAATTAAAATCAGGTTTTGATGAAGAAGGGGGAAAAAATTTATATTTCACTTTAGAATTTTACTTACGAAGAAGCTATTAAAACTAATTGTTACTTTTAGGACTAATCTACACTACCATTAACTACAACTACTGCTACATGGTACAACAATTCGTATAGGAGAGAATTAATTAAGAATTACTACTGCTGCAGGAATCCATCTAAACGGTGGTAAACGTACGCACACTTTTTTGGGGGATAAAAAAATGGGGACGGGAAAAATATTTCTGTCGTTGTTGTTGTCGTCGTCGTCGTAATTTGTATTCGTACTACTACATACTAATTGTGAGTCGCTCTGTATTGTCTCTCGTTCGTTCGGTATGGCTTGGTATACATAAAAAAGTTATAAAACTAGAATTTGCATGAATTGAGAAGAGGGAAAAAAGAATAAAAAAAGAAGAGCTTTTCCATTTTTTCCTTGTGAAAGCTCCGCGCGTTTGATTGTTGTGCTCGAAAGAAAGAAGAAAGAAACCAAACACACAAAATACATTTATATGGAAATTTTATTAAAACTAAAGTGGATTGTGATGATGGGATGAATGATGAATTTTTTGAATTGATTGATAAAGGAATGATTTGGATTTTGTAAATATTAAATATTTTGGGATGGGATGCGGGATGGAGTTGAATTCTTCAGTACTTGAGTGTGAGTGAATGAAATTTAATTTGGACACATAACACACACACAATTACAACATATTATACGTAAACGTACAACTTTTTTGCGACCCAAATCCAAATCCAGATCCTCCCCCGCCCAGCCAGATTCAAATCTCCCGCCAACGCCAACTAATTTTTTTTTAGATAAATGAAAAATCCTTTAGATTTTTTAAATTTCCATGATGGATGGAGGAGGTCGTTGGATTTTGAGTTGCTGAGCGCATTCGCATTGTTCTTAAGCTTGGAAAAAGGGGCATTCCTTGTGTAATACGTACTATTAAAATAAAAATAATTATGCTTAGCATGCATGCATGCATGGCAATGGCATAGCTTAGCATTTACATAATGACGTACCTGTTCGTTCGTTCAGACTCTCTTGGGGACACTAAATGACCTTAGATTCTAAGATTCTAAAAGGAAGGGATTAGAAAAGGCTTAAACGCAACAATTTTGTTCATCCGGTTTTTTTATTATAAATATTCAGACCGGTGAAAATTAAGTCAAGGAAAAGGAAAGTGTAGAAGGAGGTCAGGTCAGAGTGGACTCAAACAAATTATCCCAGAGGCTTCCATGGGTGAATTGGATTTTTAATTATTGAGCGATCAACTGCCGCCATTTTTTGTTTTGTTTTTTGAAATTTTGAAAGAAAGTAAGTTCATTCCCATCGCAGCGCAGGCAGAGAGAAATGGAAAATGATTTTGTTTGAAAGGAAAGTGAGAATTTTAACCCTCGGCCTCAATAATTCCGAATGAAGGGTAGATTGATAAAAAAATTAACAAAAAAAGGAAAAATTATTCATGATCCATTCCTCTGTCTGTGGCTTGTGCATCCAAAGAAAAAAATCTCAAGTGGAGCTGTAACCTGCCTTAAGGTGCCGGACGAGAATTCACCCGTTCCCCCCTCTGGGGTAATTATCAGAAAGTTTAGAGGCCACACTGGGGAGTGGAAGTTGGTTTGTAGCCAGGATTGACTTTAGGACTATACTACTGCCATAAATTAAATTAAAATTAAATTATTAGCTAATTTATTTTAAACTCTCCAAGACTCTGAATTTAATTAATTTTTATTTTTAAGTGCGGGAGCAATTTGAACTGAGATAATAAAATATTTTTCCCTTTAATTTCCTTCTTTATGTGGATTTTAAATATAAATTGCTACCCCTGCTTTTACTTTACTTTATTGAGTCATTTTAAAATAAATTTTAAAAACACCTAAATCAAATCAATTTGGATTACATCCTTCTATTTTATTTTGGTGTTTTCACAATGGTCAAAACTACAAGAACTAGTCTTTGCGGGTGGATGGATTGAGATGAGATGAGGCTTGGCCTGAATTTTTAGAGAGAGAGAAAAAAAATCAGAAATATGTTATTTGTCAATGGAATTATTTTTTATAAAAGTTCATTTTAAATCAATCGTAGGGTAGAATAAATACTAGGGTGATTTAATATTGGCAGGGAAGGAAGGCAGAAGGAAGAAGGGGACAGGACGGGTTTGTTTTAATTAATTAATTAATTTAGCAGAGTCTTGGAGAAAAATTATCAATCAATCAACGACCTCACATGTCGATGAATTAGTACCTTGTGTATATGAGCATCCTCAGGTTTTCTTGACATTTTGTGACAATTCACATTGTTTCCCCCTTCCCCGGGGGGATGATGATTGAGTTTGTCTCATTCTTTTGATTCTACATTCCTTGAACCACCATACATACGTACGACACTCATTCTACTTCTACTACTACTAATAGTAACTTCAATTACATTGTCTACAAATAATTATACGTAACATTAATGCGTCGTAGGATGAAAAGAAAAGAAAATGATACACACAAGAACTCATTGCCTTATCCGCCGTATTTTAACATATAAAAAAACCCAAAAATTTGAATTTCCCCCATTTTACTCAACGTTTTTTCTCAATAATTTTCGAAGTTGAAATTAAGGACGACTTGTCTAAAGCGCCGCGCGGGAAGGATTGACCTCTTACAAACAATTTTTTTCTCAAAATTTTTACATTGGAGTACCACTTTCATTTTTTTAGAATTAGCTTTTGTAATAGATTAGAAAATTTGTAGGTGATTTGAAAAAAAAGCACAAGACAAGGGGAAAGGATTTTAACCTTGGATTTTTCCTCAAAAAAAGATAATGATGAAAAAAATGAGCCTTTTAAGTGAGATTTTCGAGGGAGGAGCGCAGCGCGAGCGCATTCGCTCAAAAAGTGCTATTAAAAGCGCAAGGCTGGTCTTTGGCTCTCCATACATTCGTTCGTTCGTTCGTTTCGCGCTTGACCTGGGGGAAGAAAAAACTCAATTTTGAATTTCACTTGAAACTTGTCGAAAGTCTTTCCATCTTTTTTCATTTCTTAAAACTTTGAGCCAAAATTAAAATAAAGTTTGTCTTAAAATTTCATGGATGAGGAAATTAGATGCCTTGTATGTAAAAAAAATTTTCAAAAAATACGTCNATTTCACTTGAAACTTGTCGAAAGTCTTTCCATCTTTTTTCATTTCTTAAAACTTTGAGCCAAAATTAAAATAAAGTTTGTCTTAAAATTTCATGGATGAGGAAATTAGATGCCTTGTATGTAAAAAAAATTTTCAAAAAATACGTCGAGTTTCCGTACAAAAAAAAACAAAAACAAAACGGTTCAAACGGCCTGTGTGGTATTCCAATGTAAAAAAAATTCTTAGTTAAAACGCCTGCCTGCCATCGTAAGAGGTCACGCAACTTCCAACTCTCAAAGGTCCTAAAAAATAAAAAATAACAACACCTATAAACGCGCAAACTTTGGTAATTTGATGAATTTATACAAAAAAAATTCCATTTTAAAGGGGAAAAATGAAGAAAAACAAGGACAAAAATCTTTTTTCAAATTTTTGGAGATTTCTCAAAATCAGTCAGTCGGTCAGTGTTCAAAATCTCCGAGGGCGCGCGCGCGCAAGGTGATTGAAGAAATACGTTGTGTAGAGACTTTTTTATTTAATTTTAAATTAAGAAAAACATTTTGGGGGAAAGGATTTAAAATACGTACTACTACTACTACTACTAGCGCGCGCGCGCAAGGTGATTGAAGAAATACGTTGTGTAGAGACTTTTTTATTTAATTTTAAATTAAGAAAAACATTTTGGGGGAAAGGATTTAAAATACGTACTACTACTACTATGACTACTACTACTATACTAAATACTTTAGATACTGATGTTGTTTCATAGGCTAGGGGATTAAAATACGATACGTACGTAAAATTGGATTGGATAAATTAATTTGTACGGAAATTCATAGGAGGCTTGGTTTTTTTTGTATTTGATTACGGTTCCACATCTTTTTTTTTCCTTGAGGGCAGAATGCAATTTTAATTTCAATTGTCAGCCTAAAGCGCATGCGCATACGCGAGTTAACAATTATTATTGGTTAAGGGTTAGTTTCGTTTTTCGGTATACAAGAAAAAAGCAGCAGAGCAGAAATTGTTCCTTCTCTCGTAGACTAATAAAAATACAATCCAACCTCACACCACTTACCTTCTTCCAACCCTCTCTGTGTATTATAAACTCCATTATTATTATATTATTATGTACCAATTTATTATTACTATTACTACTAAATTAGTCTTAAGTTATTTCTATTATATTGTACTGTAAACTGTAACTACTACTTATAACATTGTAATGTGTAAAAAGATGGTTTTAGGCAATAATGAAATGAAAAACACATTTAGTCATATGAATCCACAACAATCAACTGTTTTTTTTT
>WJEZ01001701.1:0-16247 GCA_009869925.1 Thalassaphorura encarpata
CAAATCTTTTATTTTGTATCATGTCATCCAGACATCTGAAAAAAGTTTTTGGCTCACAGAAGGAAGAACTTGGGCTTAACCTCAAGAATTCCTTGGATGATAACGACGACGAAGTGGAAGAAGATGACGAACCCATCGCAATAACTTCAACTAGTCGTAAAACGACTAATTTTGCATTGGTAAGGAAGGCGTATTGTCATCTATGACCTTTGACCTGTGCGTTAAGTTAAACTCAACTATTTGTTAATTTTTGTTTAGCTCAATCAGTTTTCTGAAGGCCTTAGTGAAAATGGGATGAATGATCCTGGTGATTCTGATGATTCTGCGTCACCTTCCGCTGCAGCCAAAAATAATGAAGCAGAAGCCGAAGGAAGCGAAAGTGCTGCTGGACAAGTGACCAAGAAAAAACGTAGGAAGAAGAAAAAGAAGAAAAATCAGGTAAAATAGTGGACAATGCCTAATCCTGCCTGTATGCCTGTTGTAATTTAATTTCATTTAATTGTCATTATAATATTTAGAACCAGGAAGACACAAAGTCAGAAGAACCTAAGCCAAGTACGTCGAGCAGTGCTTACAAAAGTTTGCCTAGGAAAGAAGAGGGTGTTTTTTCCCTAGTTCCAAATCCAAAAGCCTCGCCATGCCCTGTAATTCTGACTGAGTCTGCACGTCGACGAAATGCCGAGTTTGAAAATTTATTTTACCTTGATATTCGCTCACTCAATCCACAACTGGAGCTCAAGAAGATTTTTGGCATCAATGCTCTTGCCTCTTCTACATCGGGTCGAGGAGGGTAAATATAGGAATACTGCAACTTTTGTCCAATATTTTTAATTATTATTTGTATGTTATTGTTAGAAAATATTCACAAAGACGTTTAACGCGACTGTCCAAGCTTGTCTCACCAAAGGATCACTGGACACCTACGTTGGGCTCTGGTAAAATTTACACGCGATAGTCTTATCTTGAAAATTTATTTTATTTTGTTTTTATTCCCAGGAGTTTCGATGGAATATTTAGGAGAGGCCTCCGGAGCATCTTATTTCAAATACAAGCATAATGAAGCTTATCGGGAGATTCAATTCAAGTTTTTGTTTGCAGTCAACACACTCAACCCGGACAATATTATGGTAATTAATATTTATTTTTTATGGAATTGAATTAATTTTTAAATCTTATGTTATTTTTAATGTTTTTCAATAGAGCCTCCTTGCTGCCTGTCCTTATCACATTGATTCCCGAATTCAGCTTTCGGATTTGGCCAAAAATGCTGAAGATATTCAAGTTGCTGCGGATTTGATTGAAGGAGCAATTCATTGCATGGAAAGCGCCTTTGATTCTCGATTTAGCCTTACGAGCGTGTGGACTCGCCTAGAGTACAGATATCAAGAAAATCGGTAAGATACTCATACTATTAGTAATTTAAATAATTTAAATTAAATTCATTTTGGATTTGTAGTCCCTTTCATAT
The DNA here is from genome assembly GCA_009869925.1 of Thalassaphorura encarpata. Classification (NCBI taxonomy): domain Eukaryota; kingdom Metazoa; phylum Arthropoda; class Collembola; order Poduromorpha; family Onychiuridae; genus Thalassaphorura; species Thalassaphorura encarpata. The sequence goes on from WJEZ01001701.1 coordinate 1,469, forward strand.
TCTCCTATTCAAACATTTGATGTTTGTGGGTCAACGTGCTTGTTATCGCACAGCCCTTGAACTATGCAAACGTCTTCTCCTGTTGGACCCTGAAGATGATCCCTTATGTGTTACCCTTATGATGGATTTCTATGCAGTCAAATCAGGAGAATATCGTTGGTTGGTGGATATGTACAATTTTTGGGAAACGACTCGTAATTTATCTCAACTTCCAAACTGGGCTTATTCCGTGGCATTGGCCCAATTCCACTTGTCCAGAGAATGCGCTCTCCCTCCAAAGAAAAAAGAAGGAAAAGGTAAAAAGAATTTTGTCATGGACAATCGACAAAAATCCACTGAATCTGCGGAGGCACTTACGCTTGGTGCTGAGAATCCAAATTCACAAGCAGAGGTTTGGCTTGCATCTGCTGATGAGCTTATACAATATGCATTGCTCATGTTTCCTGCTGTTTTTCTTCCACTGATGGATAAATGTGGAGTTCAACCCTGAGCCTCGGATCATGGTTCATAATTTTTTCAATAAATATGCCAATTTTGGAAAAACGTAAGTAATCAGCGGGATATAATATACAATTTAAACTATTTTTTTTTATTTGTTTTCATTTTCTTAGTTCTCCATTGAAAGTATTGTGTGATTTATACGTTTGGAGAAATCATCATTTATGGAAAGACCGTGAGGTCGTGGCTTGGTTAGAAAAGAATGTGAATGCAGTTTTGGTCAAAGTTGATCAAAAAGATCCAATTGTTGAAGATTACTTGGGCAAACGTCGTCGACGCTATGGGAAAACCCCTCGTAACATTTTGCGTCATTTGATTCTGACTGGAAACTCAGAGTATACAGGCCATGTTGCTACTCAGCTGAATGGAGAACCATATATGACCTATGACCCACTCCCACCACACGATACAATTGATATCTACACTCAACGTAGTTCTTCCACGTGTTCCGACTGGAGAAAGCGGAAACGGATTTTTATCCAGTTTATTTCGTTCCATCCTTCATGACATGAATGCACCACAACCTAATGACGAAGAATTGCATCGGCAATTGTAAGATAAAATAAAATAACTGGATCTATATTTATGGTTAATATAATTTTTTTAAAATTTTTATCGTTTCAGACATGGAGAACCTCCAGGTGCAGCTGGTTTAGTGCCAGAAGACAATCCAGCTCGTGCAGGACTTCAACAAAGTGTGGGTGCACTTCTGGACTCAATGAGGGAATTGTTGACTAATTTAAGACAACCTGATAATGAGAATGGAGATGGAGATGGGGCAAATGCTGATGCTGATGGAGATGGTGAAGAAGATAATGAAGAAGATGATGATGATGAATTGAATATTGATTAATGGTCGTATTGAAATAAACCGGTTCCTTACTTCATGCTATTGCTATTTCAGAAACATACGAGAATAATCGAAAATAAATATAAATTTAACCTAAGTTTCAGTAAGACAAGGTTTATTTATTCGATTACGACTGAAATGCTGAAAATAATATATAGAAAAATAGTTGATTCTGAGTGAATGACCGAATTTCGTCAGTGATTTATGTTTCCAATTTTATCTTCCGTAGCCGTAACCTAAATTGAGAAAAAAATTAAATGTAGCAGAAGTTTATACTGAGGATTTGAAATTAATGCAATGGTTAAACAACTTACTTGATCCTTCCCCTTTGCCGACATAACCACAAAAATAAACTGGTCCTCGAGCACCTAATTAGATGAAAATATTTGGTACGTATGGATTTGGTTTTTTTTAGAAAGTTAACGTGTCCGGAGATTCCAGTTTTCTGCACTTACCACCCCCTTTCCCTGGTCCGTGACCATAACCTCCGCCACCTAAATGCAAATGAAGTTAAAATTTTAGCATTGGCAAACAAAAAGTAAATAAAAATAGGTTTTTAAGTAAACTGACCTCCACCACCGCCACCACCTCCATGGCCATATCCAGCTGAGCTGAACGCAACGCCAGCGATGAGAACGAGGACGAGGATTAAAAACTAAAAATTCAAATATTTCAGTAAAATTTAGCTAGCCAAAAAAAACTGCTAAATTTTTCTAAACTTACGAGTTTATTCATGTTTGGATTTTTTTTGCTGATTTGATGAGAACTCAAGAGCTCAAGTTGATTTGATGTCCAACACTGCCAAGATCTTTTCTATTTATAGTAGGAATAATTCTCATCCTGAGATTGAAACCAATTTTTACCTTGTTCTTCTTCTTGGAACTTGGAAGAATCTTCAATGCTTTCCATCAAATTAACATCCGAGCTTGATTTGCGGAAAATACACGTTTATCGCCTTTGCTGTTATTTCACCTGTTCTGTGTACTTTGCATTCATCGTCCTCTTCTATTTTTCTTTGTTTTAGATGGTTCTTTGTTGAAGTAAATCATGCCTAGCAAGGCAACTAGTGCAAAATTCCATTTGAATCATTTTCATGTGGTAGCGTAATAATTCGATTTATACATCCGGTGAAAAGAGATCAATCTCGCATTTTATTATTGATTCCAACTAACTAAACAATAAATTTTTAGTCTTGGGAGAAATTTAAGCATTCGTATCGTATTCAGTTCAGAATATAAAGTTTTACTCCTTATTAGCATCGCATCTCAGAACTTACTCACACACAATAAGGTTTTCTTGAATTTTATCATGAAATCTTTACGAAGGTGCAGAAACGTCAAAATTGAGTAAAAAAAATTTTCAATATGGTCTTTTAAATATTGTCGTGCACGAGTCTGTTCCATTTGGACATATGGCAATAACTGTTGGAACTTAAAGAAGACGATTCCTTGAGAAAATGTGGAGCCTTAAGTGTACTTGCTAAAGATAAGGACTTTGGGACTTTGAATTCCATTTGAAAGAGGAATTTTTACAAGGAAGGCGTTAGGATCCAAAGTTTATGCAATTTTCTTCCAGTAGATTTTATGACAAAGCGCCACCGATTTTGCTTAAAGAGTTTCCCAAATTTCGTTTTAATAACTCGCTTGTAAATTTTTCAAAACATACCCAAGTTATTTATTTGTTTATACTCAATATATTCAAAACTACAATCAGCTAGGGTTTGTTGTAATCAGTAAGCAATCTTTCTGGTCAAGAAATTTAACTTCGATTCAGTTTTTATTCAAGTAATTCATTTTTACAAAAATATAAAAATAAAAGTTGAATATAAAAATATATGCGTCTAACTACTAATTACACAGGTCATGATGTCCAGGCCAATTCATTATCCTTTGTCTCCCATATTTGACTATCGTCCATATCCATAGCTGTATCCTTCAGTTTTTCCGACATAACCACAAAAGTAAATAGGTCCTGAAGCTCCGCCACCTTTCCCTGGACCATGACCATAACCACCGCCATGACCGTAGCCACGTTTGACTCTTGTTTCTCCAGACCCAAGAGTTGCAGTTGCAACAAGGACGATGACCAAGACAAAAAACTAGACAAATATTTCCGAAAATTAGAAAACAAAAATGAAAAAGAAAATGAAATTTTCAGTGTTACCAATTTGTTCATTTCTGTAGTCGGGTTGACTCAACTGTTCACGTCTTGTGATGAAAAATTAGATTTGATGCACAAACACAATCTGGATTCTTCTTTTATATAAAAACCTCTCAACAGTCAACAATGAATAAGTTAAACCCGGTTGTGTTTCATCCGAACTCATGCTGAAGGTTTCAGTTTCACCTGATTCTGACTCCTACACTATGATATGGACGAATGAATAAATTCCGGGAATCTATCATGGCATATCGAATAAAACCGTTTAGTTGAGGCGTTAAGCGTTTAGCATTAGAACCGCGTTATTTGTTTCTAGACAATCAGACAATGAGGAAAGTTTATTCTTACTGATGTGACCGAAGAATGATTTTTACGCATGATATTTCTGAGCTTCCGTCTTCCTTATTTTTGGTTGCCAGCAAATTTTATTTATCATTCATTTCATCGGACATCACGAATCCAATGTAAGTAAGTGCACGAACAAAACGAATCACATAGCTTTTGCATTAAATTCTCTTGTTAACTCAAGCATGAGGGAGACTATTAACATAGAAAGAGCGTGATGTTATTAAAATCATGTAATGATATTATGATGTTATGCCCAACAATTTTGGCTATGTTTTTTACTTGTCTAGAAATCAGAATTATTTTGATAATTACCATCTTATACCGAATACAAGCCGGGTCTCAAATATAAGCCGGGTCTGGAATAAAACACGTAGTGCGGCAGAACGCTAGTTTTTCTTTACTCGGTTCTTAGTAGCTTTTACTTTTGGCCTATGTTATTCACTTTAATTTGGATTTTTCTGTTAATATGAGTAAACGCAAGGCAAATCCTATTCGATGACCATGCCTTCAAAATGAAGGCAATTAAATTTGCTGGCAAGAATTCTGTAGAAGCGGCGGCTAGAGAGTTAAGGTGATCCAATAAGTACAAATACGGGATTGTCGTAAAAGAAAACTTCAATAGGTAAATATAAATAAATTAATAAATGTAGTCGTCTGGTCTTCGTCACTGTTCTATAAACACAAGCCGGTCTCTAATATAAGCCGTGTCTCGAATAGAAGCCCGGGCTTCTAATCGGTATAATACGGTAGTCTGTAAGTGAGTACATCGTAATGTATTATATGTAGAGCTACTGCAATCTTAATTTTGACTTTACATTCCAGCCACTAGAGTTTTGGGAATTTATTGAAACGTCCACATTGGAGAAAAGAATCATTCCAATCTTGTATTCTAGTTTGCTGGAGTTTCAAAATAATGTGTTTTCAAAGAATCAGTAATTTTTATAGGAACAGATTACAATTTTATTTTCAATCTTTTCTACAAAATTTGTGAGAGAGCTTAAGACATTAAAATAATTTTAATAGTCATCGTCCTCCTCGTCATGAAAAAATTGCTGATACGGTGAATCTGATCTTTCTGTATCCAACCGCTCCATTAGCCTGACAAGATCATCATAATAAACGCCCATGTCCACGTTGGGTCCTTCTCGACCAACGCCTAAGAATTTACAACCAGGCCGGATTAATTTGATTTTAAATGAATCATAATCTTATCCTACCTAAACCGAATGGAGGAGCTTGACGTTTCACCCGAATTTCCAAGCTTTTGTCAGATTCCATTTCCAGAGCTGAAATAATCGTCGCTGTCGCGAGTACAATGGTTGAAAGGACCAAAAGCAGAAACTAATATAAAGAATAAATTTTAAAAATATGTTCCAATTATGCAAAATTTTAATTAAAAGCTAAAATTACCACTTTATTCATTTTTGCTTGCGAAAGAAAATTGTTATCACACCGTGCCGCAAGTAAATCAAGTCTGGTGACAAATTAGGAAATGAAACCGAGTTGAGTTTCTTTTTATAGACATGAGTACGAAAAAACGCTCTTGTATACTGTTCTTGGTATTATTTTAGCAACGGAAACAGTTTTCTTTTAAGAATTACGAGTCCGGAAGGATCATCACACACTTGTAGTTCGCATTGAAACAATCACATCGTGATACGACACGAAAGAAGAGAATTTGTGTCAACACAGAGAGACAACAACGCAAAATGCTATGCTAGCTACTACATGTATTAGCACGGTAAACTTCATTCTCATTTTTGAACCCACTCAGTTGTATTGCATTCGCATTAACACAGAAAACAGGCATTTTAAATATCAGAACTATGCAGCGAGTCGCGTCAATTTTTAAGCCAACACATATATTTATTATAGGTTTGTACACTTCGAAAAAATTGAATTTTATTCCGGTGGCTGATCCTTTCGGCATACACTTGCTTGTAGCTTATCATAATTATCAAACGCAATTCAGACATTAACGAAGATTATGTGATTGATTCTTCGTAAGTAATTAAGTTAATGTTAATGTTAATTTAACTAATTAACTAGTGATTACAACTAATTGAGAAACTCTTCAATGTTGTATTGTGAATTAGAACTATCAAACCACGCGCTATCAAAGTTAACTCTCACTAAATTACATTTGTGTTTAAATCGACTTCTTGTTAAAATTTAATATTTTACCAAATCTTGCCTAATTTTTTCCAAGTAATTCTAATCTTCAACGATTTTTCTTATCATTCCAAGAAATAAACGTTAATGTTATCATGGAAAGGGCTGCAACTAAACTACAACCTTAAAATCTATATAAATACGACCTGGAAGTTACGTTCAAAACCCATACAACATTTCAAAATGAAGTTTGTCCTCCTAATTCTCGCATTGGTTGTTTGTACAGGTAGAAATATTTTTTAAAATGTCAATTCGTTTTAAAAATTTAATTTCCAACTTTAATTTTTTAGCTGTGATGACTGCAGCTGATGTGAAAAGTGGCTGTTTCAAGGGTCCTTGCTACAGTAACAAAAATTGTGACAGTGTGTGTAGAGATTGTGACAAACGCAAAGGTGGGCATTGCAGCACCTGGAGTGGAGCATGCTGGTGTGATACGTAAATTCCAGCCAGGGGAAAGTGAAGATTCCTGGATACTGATACCAAATAATGCATAAATCATTTTTATTGTCAATTCAAAATTTAGTTGGTTTTCTCATTAAAATTTGATTTTGTTCTTGGAATTGTCATCATTCGTCTTTTTTGTCATAATAGAAGACGTACTCTCAATTATTGTGTCCAGTTATCATTACTAATACGCCAGATGTTATTTCATGTTTTTTCTTAAATCGAAATTCAAGGTTAAGCTGTGCTATTCTATGCTTAGTTCATTAAATAATGCATGCGTTTAATTCACCCATCTTTTCTTCACTCGTGGGAATAGGATTTTAAATTATATTGAGGAGTCTTATCCAATGTAACGTAAATCTGGATTGTTTAATATTTTCCCTGTAAAACGAGAACATTTGCTCCTTGCAAATAATTCAGTAGCAAGCATTGCCGTAATAGAGAATATTTTTGCACGCAATCCGCAATCTTACTCAATAATTAAGATTTGAAAACTTTTGTCTTTCTGTGAATTGTCATGTCAAGTTCAAGTTTAAATAAGAGTTTAAGTTTCACAGAGGTGAGCGTGTTTTAAATTACACGAAGACGTTAATGACTTCCTAGAATATTCAACACTAAATACCGTTTAACTTATGATGAAAATTTTTATTCAGTTATTGATCAACAAGCAAGCGACGAGTAAGATAACAATTTAATTCGCTCCCAGAAAAATAGTTCAATTTCCTGTGCATACATTAAAAAATATGGCTTCATCAACCCGTAGTGCTGGAAATGTATACAGAGGGGTCGGTGCCATATCTGGGGTAAGAAAAATCTAATAAAAATAAAATTGTTCAATTATAATTTAATTTAAATTTAAATTTAGTTTTTCGGCGTCATTGTAATAATCGTCTCGGCCATCCTCCTGAGTCAAGCCTTGGACTATCGTGAAGAACTGAGTTATTTCTTTGGTCATCCAAGCTCAAATTTAGGAACAAGTTATGTGAATAATATAAATCGTGGTTCTTACACAACGACTACGACAACGACGACTGTTTTGGGTTATGAAGTAGATGCACCGATTGGAATTGCTGCTGGAGGACTTGTCATCGGGATTTTTCAACTTTTTGCTTGTTTTTTACTTTGTTTTGGAAGGAGGGTATGTTATTTTAAAAAGTTTGTTTTTGCGCATGCGCAGTAATTAATTTCATTTATATATATCCTTAGGCACTTGCAATTGGCTGGGCCCTCGTTCAGTTCATCCTTCTAATCGGTGTCATCGTTTGCTTCGCTCTTGGAATTTATTTTGAAGTTTATTCTAGAAAACTTTTACCTGGCTATGGCTATGGTGGCTACGTTGGATTGAGTCATCATGGCTCTGGCGTCTACAAATACAATGCCAATGTCCCAGGTCTTGGACTTGGTGGCTATAAAAATGGACTGTACAATCGAGGAGGACTCCATGGTCATTCTTATGATTCGAGATATGACGATGATTTTATTTGTGACAGTGCTGGACAAGCTTATCTTGCCATCATGGGGATTGACATTGTGGTTTTGTTGGGAACATTGGTTCTAGCAGGTTGTGCTGGGGTAGCTGCTGGAAAGTCAGGAAGACATGATGACATGGATGTTAATGGAAGACCAATCATGAGGGCAAAGGGCCCTTAAGAAAATACACATTTGAATAAATACTCATTTTTGTATCCTTTATAGATTTTAAATTCATTATGAGCTTGGATACTGCCGTCGTGTACATTTTTTAAATTTCATAATAAATCTGTAATGTAACTTAACAATATGGTTGGCTGTCTCATTTTTAATATTTTATTTACCTTACACTTACATCTTCTTATAACGCATGAATATGGGTGCGTTTTACCTTGAGCTTGAAAATTATAGCTACCTTAAGACTTGCCCGTGTTCGTGTTTTACATTTGTCCAAATGAATTTGTGAAAATAGATACAATCCCTCCCACGACTACGACTCCTGGGCATTTTGTTCTAGTTAGTCACGCGATTTCTGTGTAATCTTCTCAAAACCAGGGAAATTATTCAGTCTAAACTGATTTTGGTGTGCTTACTTCAATTTTAATTTTATCTGAGCTGAAATGAAAGCGTTTAAATATTTTTTGCTGCGTCTTTCAGCTATTTTTTTATCAGTAAGTAATAATTGATAGGCCAGCTAAAATATTGGGGGTAAGTGTGTATAGATACATAGATTTATAGCAAATCACATCTGTCTTTTACTTGAGAAATAAACAATGAATTGGAGTATTAACCATTTATATCTTGTTATTTACTCCTCATAATTTCCTGTCCATTGTTTTCTCCTATTGTTAAAGCCAACCCTGGCATTGGCCGTGGCATTAGCAATGGCAAGGACATGAAAATGGACATATTAATTACACACACACAACCTCCATATGTACAATTTCAAAATTCTCACATTAAAAGATTGACTCATTTTCCCATGGTATGGTTCGCCTATAGTCTATACCTTATCGTGTAGTCGTCGTATTGCGTCTTATATAATGAGGATTCAGAATTAAATGTTTTTTTTGCTCCAGCTCAAAATCCTTTGTTTCATATTGGTTTTCGGAATTACAATTACGTATGTAGTTCGTACGCGTACGTAGGAACGAGGAAATCTAGTTGGCTGGGCTCAGTTCCATATTGAATCCACCATTGTAGCACACGGTTTCTTAGTTCTTTCCCATAACCTTGTTTTTAACAATTTACATTTACCTTGGCATTCAATTTTTAATATTATAGCAGGAATTTGAAATACAAATTATTCGGGTAATTTCGATTTTACCCGGATTAGCTCGTGCTGGAAACAATGGCGACGTCCTCGGGGAAAGCCTACAGGGGCGTCAGCGTTGTATCTGGGGTAAATTATAAAAAATTCTTTCTTAATTTGAAGTTTGGCCATTTTTTAAAAATTATTTTTCCTCAGATTTTGGGTCTTTTAGTCGTCATCGCCTCAGGACTTCTCCTAGGTCAAGCCTTGAGCTATCGTTACGAGCTAGAGTCGATTTTTGGCTACCAAATTCCTAGTTTTGGCAATTCAAACTACAACAATTACAATAGTTACGATTACAACAATCGATATTCTTCCTCAAATATTTTGGGCTACGATGTTGATGCACCCATTGGAATTTCAGCTGGTGGGATTGTAGCTGGAATTTTGCAATTTTTTGCTTGTTTTCTACTCTGTTGCGCCCGAAGGGTAAGAAATGTTACACAAAAACATTTATTTATAAAATTTACATTATAATATCATTTTTAGACGTTGTCTATTGGCTGGGCCATTCTTCAATTTCTTATTCTCCTCACAGTCATCGTTTGCTTTGCCCTTGGGATTTATTTTGAAGTTTATTCCAAACCAAGTAATTATAGCGCAATCAGCGCAGGCGTCGGCGCAAGCGTAGGTGTTGGAGCTTATAACCATCCAGGATTTCGTGGGGGTCGTCAAAATTACAACAATTACAACACTAATAATTTCAACAATCGCGGTGGATTTCAACAGTACGATACAAGTGTGAGCAGCAGCCGTTATGGGAATGGCATCAATGATGATGACACAGTGTGCAATCCTGCAGGGCAAGCCTATGTCGCAGTTCTTGGACTTGACCTTTTATTTCTTATCGTAGCATTGATCGTTGTGGGAATTGCGGGAAGAAGGGCCAATGGTCAAGAAAATCATGCAAAGGATGATAAAGTTAAACATGCAATTGACTCTGGTGGAAAATCTAATGGTGCCTGAGGAAATTCCGTACGAATAATCAATTTTTTACGTATTGATTTTGATTTTACTTTTTCACCTAGCCCGAATTAGTTCGACCTATTTTCCTTTGTTTTTTTTGCATAATTTACCTGTCAAGATTTAATTTTTCTTTAATTTTCAATATACTTGTTAAAAAATGTTGTTGAAATACTCTACTCCATATAAATTAATAAATTCGGTGTTTTATGCTTGTTTGAATTGAAACTCCTCTTGTTTATCTCATTTTCTTCTAAATATAGTCAAATTTAGTTGTAATAGTAATAATATTCGTAGCAATTAGCAAATATACCTAATCACCACATATCCTTTCCTTGTAGTAATTAATTCTGAAGGCTTGGCTAGTAGCTTATAATTTGTGAGGTCAAAAGTCATGTCAAGTAGAAAATTGTTCTTCTGGGATTTCAGGAGTCTCTCTTGTTAATTATTAAAACAATGCAAGGAGCATATTGAAACTAATACGGCAATTAAAGCTACGACAGGCGAACGAAGAGTAATTCAATTCTCATCAAAATCCCCAACACATTTAATTTAATTTCTTCCTGCCCATTGCCTTGCCTGCACATTCGAGCATTGAGCTGCTAAGTGTAAATTTGCTACTGACAATGGAAAAGAAAAAAAAAGAAAGCAAAATCAAGTTATGTGATATGCACGTTTATTAAATTTTTGAATAATTTTGTACAAAGAACGGAAACTCCTTCGTCGTCCCTCGAGTTGATTTCCGGAAATGCCAAATCTTCTCATTTTCTTTACAAGCCCATAAATTCTGATTGAAGAGAAAAAAATATAAACAAGGGATATGCTGGTCAGCCAGGAGTGGACAATAAATAAGTCAACTTGTCTTGACTCGATGGGTCACTCTCACAAAACTGAACAAGGGAAGAGGAAAAATTACGCAAGAGTCAAAGTGGAAATTGCGAAATCTGCTCAGTTCACTAAACTAATCCATTCGCACGTTCATTCATAACCTACGCAGGAAACATTATGGTAATTATTGATTTGAGAGTTTTTTTTCACCTCCTCCACCTGGTCAAGCCAAGCCAAAGTGGTGAGAGACAATGCTAAAAAACCGGAAATGCACCCCTAAGGCAAGGCATTTCTTCCGTCTGTCATTTTTGCACAGCACATCTTGATCATGTCATGTTATGCTGTATGTATGCTGTAATGGGGAAAAGTTTGGATTCTTGGTGTTATTAATTATTATGACCACTACGATGGGCATACTAATGGAATGGACGACGAACAGTATGTCCTGTCCGTCCATCCGATTTACATGATTGTATAAAATCATCTCGAGATCCAAGCAACAGCATCAATTCATCCTTGCATCTCTTCCAGCTAACAGCTCAAAGCTCAAAGCTAAACAAGCAAATTTTTGCTCAAATTTTATTTTCTACACTCGTTCGTCGTCAAATTTCAAAAAATCTCAATCACCATGAAGGCTGTTATCTTGGCTGCACTCCTCGTCGCTTCTTTCATCGCTGTCGTCCGCAGTGATGCCAGTAAGCAAAAATTTCAAAATTTTTATGAATTCACATACAATTCAAAATTTTCATTCTTAATTTAATTTTTTAGCTCCAGTTTATGTTCCAGAAGGTTATGAAGTCGTCACTGCTGAACAACCAGCCGGTAAGTTAACATTTGGCGCCAAATTTTGAATATTTCATCATTAAATTTATTATTATATTTTTTGGTTGGGTTCATAGGTCATAGCAGAAGCAAGAGATCCGTAGAAGCTCTTCCATTCTTGTTTGGAGTTGCCGCTGGTGGTATTTTTGGACCAATCCTTTACAACCGACTCTACGGAAACCAAGCCGTCTACTATGAAGCTCCACGTGGTTGGGCTGCACCAGTCGTTGCTTCTGGATGGGGTGGTGCTTCCGGTGGATATTAAATCTCATCATCATCAATAAACTACGATCCAGCGACAACGATCAACTCAATTGGCGGTCAACACCTTACAAAATTTTTGTTTGTCTAGTCATCCGTCCAGTCCAGTCAAAGGCTCAAGCTCAAGCAAAATTCTTGTCATTGCATTGCATAATCAGATTAGGCCAGCCAATTCAGCAAGCCACAAGCCAGAAGTACAACAGAATTTTAAGTAAGAAAAAGGGAGAACGAACTAACGAATGAACGAGGGAAATGAAATGGAAAACTCGTCTCGTCATAACACAACAATGACCAAACCAAACCAAAACAGGTTTTTTTTATAATTTTCTTCCTTCCTTCCTTGGTTCGTTTGTTGGTTCTCCAATTGTTAATCATGTTGAATAATCAGGTCAAGCCAAAGCTAATGCTACAAGTGTGTGCATGTGTGTATTTCCTTCCTGTTTTCCCCCATATACCAGTAAGCCAGCTTAGCTAATCGTCCTAGTATGTTCGTTCCCGTGAAATGTGTGTAGAAAAAATGAATTGGATGAATGTGTGAATTATGAATTTTTGTATTAATTGGATGTGTTTTTTTTATTATGCCAATCAATAAAAATATTACCATTACAAAACAAAACAAAAATTGCAACAGCCATTTTTTATTTTTAATAAATTAAGAAAGTACACAACAATTTATAATTTTCACTTGCCTTGATTGTTATTTAAAACAGGATGATAGGATTTTCCAAGCTTAGCCCAGGGGCAGTGCTTTTGTAAAAGGAGCTTAGCATTTTTAATTATATTTGGGCAAAAAGTGAAAGCCGATGGGTCATGAGAGGTCACAAAGGTGTGTTATTATAAGGATTATTTAAGAACTTGACTTGTATAACCGGAAATTGCATAAGCAATCAAAGTTTTTACTTTTACATCACACTCATCCAACATTTTTTGTACAAAAAGAAGTTCCTTTCGTGACTTGTTCAATGAATTTGATGACACGAGATATTCGACCAAACACACCTGGTCTCCCATTTGCCTGGCAATTATTTCCATAGGAGGTTACACCAATCTAAAAATCACAGCAGTAATTAATTAATTGATTAGATCAAATTATTTCTCACCAATACCTGTAAATATGACTGAGTAGCCGCCTGATAGGTCATCAAGGGTCCTCCGCTGTCCCCTTGACAAGGTCCTTTAGTAGCTGGAGTTCCAATTGCACANCCTCCGCTGTCCCCTTGACAAGGTCCTTTAGTAGCTGGAGTTCCAATTGCACACATTTGGTCACTTTTAATTGTACCAGCACCATAGAAATTTTCACAGACTGATTGGTCTGTTACTTTCAGCTGATTTTTACAAGAAATTGGATTGAGCCTTAGATCTCACGAAATCCTTTACAGAATTTACTTACAACGACTTCTCGAAGTTGATTGCTAATTCCACTAGCTCCAGGTGAGGTCAAACCCCATCCAGCTGCCACGGTATTTCTTCCTGCGAATGGAGCCCCAGTTTGTGTTAATATGCAACACGGTGCAATTATTTTAGAAAATTTGACAGCTGTCGCTAGACGAATAAGGGCAAAGTCCCAATTCCGGGCCATTTTAGCTGGTAGACTCGTGTCCCATCTAAAAATTATGTGAAAATTAGAATTATTAATTCATTTATGTTTTTAATTTTCTATATGTTTAAATAATCACTGTGGATGCATTTTGATTGAAGCTATTGAATAAACTGCGCGATTTGGGTCCGCTCCATTAATTGTATTTGATCCAAGAGCAATTTGATAATTTTTCATTGTTCACGTAATTGATTGCTAATTCCACTGCTTCCAGGTGAGGTCAAACCCCATCCAGCAACCACAGCATTTCGTCCTGCGAATGGAGCCCCAGTTTGTGTTAATATGCAACACGGTGCAATTATTTTAGAAAATTTCACGGCTGTTGCTAAACGAATTAGGGCAAAATCCCAATTCCGGGCCATTTTAGCCGGTAGACTCGTGTCCCATCTAAAAAGTAGGGGAAAATTATAATTATTCATAATTCATTTCTGGGATTTTGCTTAGTATTTATAAATATTCACTGTGGATGCATTTTGATTGAAGCTATTGAATAAACTGCGCGATTTGGGTCCGCTCCATTTATTGTATTTGATCCAAGAGCAATTTGATAATTTTTCATTGTTCCATTAGCCACAATTTCTTGGACGCAATGAGCTGCCGTGAGTACGAACCAATTGTTGATTAGAGTTGCACCGCAAAAACTTCCAAGTCCACTCTGAATATATTTGAAAATAATATTTCCATTAATTTTATAGTATATTAATAATAAATTCCTTACAATCGTTTTGAGGGCAGCCATCCATGGCCATGCGTTTGGAGCTGAAAGTACCCCTTGGACAATTCTCGAGTCATCGGTCACATTTTTAATGATTCTGGTTTCATCTTCTAATGCATCACGGGTTGCCACACTAGGATTTGCCCCCTTGCCACAATTACAGGGTGGATTAGTAGGATTAGGCCTTCGAGTTGTTGTCGTTGTTATTGTTGTTCTAGTTGTTGTAATTGTTGTCCAGGGTGGAGTATTAGGCGGACAAGTACAAAAACAAGGCATAGCTGTCGTCGTCGTCGTAGTTAATGTGGGCGTTGGCCTGAGAAAATAATTTACTGTTAAATA
>WJEZ01001702.1:0-16244 GCA_009869925.1 Thalassaphorura encarpata
GGTGAGAAGATCAAACCTTTAAACTTGGAACTGTGAAGTTCGTTAGTTGGGCAGTGATTTAGAAAATTTTTAGATGAGGCACTCACTACCTTTTTATAATTATTTTTTAAAGCCCACCTCTATCCACATCTGCAGGCCCAACCCTGCCTCACGTTAAACGTTAATATATGAAAAGAAAAACGTTAAAAGTTTAGAAAAAGGAAAATAAAATCAAGTCAAATGCATTAAAATAAATAAAAAGCACTATCGACCTTTTTATTGTAATTTTTCATAGTTTCCGAAGTTTGGAATCCACCTATCCACCAAAAGGAAAAACTCCAATTTCACTGAAAATTAAATTAGTTGCATAAAAGTAGCAACAAAGAACATTACGACACAAAAGACGGACAGTCATTCCCTTTCTTAACGAGCTAGGGATCTGTATGTCTGTCATTCTGTCCCCTTTTCAATTAACCCACGACCCACGGTCTTATGGGATTTGAAAAACGGACAAAATGACCGATACATACAGACACATTTTCTATTCTCCTCCAAAACTACTGAACATAAAAAATCGAGTGCTACGTCAAAAGACGCAGAATTCTTACATCTGTTGTACCTCCCATTTACAGGCTAATCCGCGCGCGCTGCGCGCAGAAATAACAAATTCCCCCGTGCCACTCAATGGTAATTTTGAAAATTGTTTGCGATGGATTGGTTATATCCTAACAACGAGCCTCAAATGGGTTGCGATGAAGGAGAGAGGCAATGGCATTTGAGGAAAATTAGGAATTGCGTTGTTTGGTCATTGCCACTAGGGAAAAATGAGGATTTACGTCCAATGATTGATTTTTATATTTTTCCTGTCATTTTCCGTCCAACTCATCAATTTAAATGCGCAATTGATGTATCATATGGGTTGAACGTAAGAAATAGTTATAGGCGCAGCAATTACCAGAAGAGCGCACAGCGCCGAAGGAAGCAATACGGGCGGCCAGCGCTTGCGCTGGCTTGGACCGCTAGTCGACATTAAAGTACTACCAGAAAATTGTTTTTCTGCAAAAGGATAACTGGTTCGATAGATTTTAGCATAAAGTTGAGTCCGTACTAGTTATTAACAACGGATAATCATTGTGTAAACTGTAATTGCATACTGGCCTCCATATCCTCTGAAACTATTGAACAGAGGCAGAAAGACTGCTTACATGTAGTGCTCAGCGCAAAACTTAGCAATATGTAGGGGAGTTTAGTTTGAGAAGGGTAGGATGTGATGAGCGCAAAAACAATAAAGTCCATACCAATCAATGTTGACCAATTGTTTGCCATGGACTGGACATCCTAACGATACGGTGCTCAGGAGGGTGGACGAAAGGAAATGAGGGTGAAAGTGAAACGAGAAAGCGAACAGATGGGTCTCACTCAACAGTAAACATAAGAACTTGAATCTGCGGTTAACACAGGTGTTTTACAACTCATAATATAGGCGATTAACGTATATTAGTAAAGCTTGGAATAGTTGAAATGTTATAAGACCCAGAATCCATAAAATCAACTCTATGCAATGGTTTTCCTAAAACAATTATCCAGTTATTCATGTGTGCTACAGGAGCAATGACGCTAATAAGGGCCAGTATTAGTACAGTACACTAGTACAGCCTAGCAGATCTGGTGGACCAGTTCCAGGTATTATTAAATTGGCTTAACCCCGAAACTTCTAAAAATGTCAAACACGTTGTTGGATAACGACAAACGTTCGCTGCTGAAACCATTTCATTTTACTGGATTATTAAAAAAAATTATGTATGAGAGGTATTTTCTGTCCGAATTTTGAGAAAAGGTGTCCCTGTCAAAGTTGTACTAGCATCAGTGAGTGAAATGTTTTGGGTTGGGCACTGTGGAAGACAAAACTCCGGACGTTTCAAGAATGCAGAGATTCGCATGTTCATCTTGATCTTGACTTCTTTCAGAGAAGCTTAAATTAAAACTCTGACTCTGCGGAAAATGTGAAGAAAGTCTCATCCAGAAGGTTAGTAAGCATTTTATTGCATGTAGTAGTTACCATCAGCCTGAGAACGTTTTGTGGGATTCTGTTGTATCTAAAAATAGTCGCTGCAAAGACCGACAAATGATAGAATCGAAACTTTCAAACTGGCAATGCCTCAATGCCAATCTCAGCAAGAAAGAATCCTAAGAGTGCAAAATATCTAAATAGCAACATTAGCACACATTCTTCTTGATGCGTTTGCTCTACTTTCAGTCTAGCCAGCTTGATCACGATCAAGTACTGTAAGTTTGAAAAATGTAGATTTGGCTAGCAGGGTTCACAATCCAGTCCCATTTCCCATATCCTGGTATCCTTTACACTCAAATCAACATTTCACTTGGATTTAAATAGGACACTTTAAACTGCACATAACCGACGTAAACTTAGCCACTGGCCCTGAAGACAACAAAAATCCTTTGCAACCCTGTTTGTTACAACAATCCCGGTATTTACATCTTGTTTAACTCTCTTTCTGTTTGTCTCAAAATTTCTCGAGATGTGCCCCCATCCACCAAGCTTAGTCGAGATGTAAAATTACAAAAAATAAGCCATGCTGAACTGATAATATTGGTGTAATTGATTTTGTTTAAACTATAGAGAATCTTGAAATATTAGGTAGAAGGTTAAAAGACATTTACAATTATCTTCACGGCAAAGTAAACAGTGATAGACAGTAACGCATTTCTAAGGCAGGATGCAAAGCAAACGAAGCGCTATCTGTGTTTGTGTTAACCATGTGAAGAGCAGACAAGTATCTTTTGTGATTCAATAACTGTAAATATTGTTATTCTGACTTATATCACAAAGAATAATGCTCAAGTACAAAAATGTTGGCATTCTGAAATAAGACGATAAATTATCACGAGTACTAGTTGAGATTCAGATTTGGGAAATCTGAATTTAGGAAGAGACGACGGCAAGCGTTTTGGCTGATTGCCCCTGATAGAGATAGGATAGGGAAAGGGAAGGGACACCCCTTGTTTGAAAATTACTTTTATCTGATAAGAGGGAAAAAGGAAACGGTTCGCGTTGAAAATGTAAAATTTTCACAAGAAAAGGGAGGCTTCTGACATGTACATATTAAAATAAACTTTATTGGCAATAACTATAAAAACCTTAATAAGAGCTACCCAGTCATCTGTTTATCAAATAATTCAATAGTATTTAAACTAGCCCTATTAAACTTCTAGCAGGGTGAGATGTAGATGTGGAATAAGAGTTCCGAGCACATTTATATAATCACCTTTAGAAAACCTGAGGTTCAAGGATTTTTGATCCATGGAACACCAGTATTAGACTCGGGTGCTCCTTTCTTATTACAATACTTTATAGTACTACTACTGCAATTTATTTTTCGGTGCTTACGCATAACTTGAACGCACGACATTGCATACCTTGTTTAACCAAAAAAGCTTATTAATTAGTAATTTATTAATATTTGAAAATACTAGTGAATATGTAGTAAAGGGATGTAAAACTGCGTTTGATGTTTTGATCACACGGTCTTTCGTTCTATCTTCTGTTTGATTGTGTTATGACCATTCCTTGTGAGATATCAATAGTTTTAGATCGTGTGCTTCTGCTCCTGCTCCGCTGCTCCTGGAATTCCGGCTTCCTTCACGCTCACGCTGGTCGTCACATAAGAAGAACCGGTGGAGCAATAGAACACGAGGTTTTCCACGATTTCTCCTCCCACTTCTTCTTTCTGTTCTCTCACTCGGGAAATTCATCGTTCTTTTACTATCCAGCCGTTCCGCCGTTTGGTTGCCGGTGAAGTTGACCCACATTAGTCACGTTATAATGAGCGGAGACGGGGTAAGGGTTATTTTCTCATTCATTACATTACTTGGTTTTAGAAATTTTGTGCTACGGTTGAAACATAATTTCAATAACGGTATTATGACAAATAAAATTCTATATTCTAAATAATCCGAGAATGAAGCGAAGTGAAATACCTCGCGTCACACGTTAAATTAACTTAATAATGCCGATTTTCAATTAGTAATTCTTTCTCAAATGCCACAAAAAGTAATAGTATCCATGGATGATTATTTCTCGCTTGCATTTGCATATTTACATTGGTTATTTCCATTTGGTTTCTTCTAGTATTATAGGGTAAATGGGCAAACCTGTGTGAGGGTAATTTGTGTGCATTTGAATCAGTAATAAATATCGCGAATTCAACGAATAATTAAACTGTCTGAGACTGAAAGTGGCTAATTGGGATGGGAATAGTACGAGGAAGCAATTATTCCCCTTTATAATTGAAGTAAGCAGATTTAGACTGTTCCTCGACGAGTCTTCTCAACTCGTCATGGTCAAGGTCATTCCTGTTTTTGGCACTACTAAGCACTCAAAATCGTCCAGTTCTCATGTCCTCGTATTGCTGCAGACCTATTTTATGGTCTAACAATATTGTGTTGATGTAGCATTAACAATTACGAATATATTATATTATAAATATTTCATTTAAAAATGTAATTCGCAATGCCACATTGGATGGGTTGGGGGTACTGGTAAATAATAAAAATTCTTTCAAATATTCAGTGCCTTTCCGTACCCTCGACACCATTTACTGCTTTGGTTGCCTTAATAACAGGTTTGCTGGAATTTGTGTGTTATAATGTAGGTGATAATTAGCCCATCCACGTTAAAGGTAAAACTGGTCTTGTGAGGCAAAAAGTAACTATGTAACTGTGTTAACATACCCAGATGAGGAATTTGCTCTCTCATATTGAATTTTGCAATTTCTTGTATATCAAAAATTTAAAATGGGCTCTTGCCTCGGCAAAGGAAAAGTTAAACAAGAGGAAGTACGGTTATGCTACAGTTGAATTTGTATGTTAAGTTCTTTCCCGGATCTTATTGTGAATTTTTTATTAATTTTGTATTAGGATTTGGTGAACTTGCGGAACTCTAAACTTCCAATTATTTGGGTTCTGGGTGGCCCAGGTTCTGGAAAAGGGACACAGTGTGCCCGACTAGTGAGTCGATATGGATTTTTGCATCTATCTTCTGGTGATTTACTTCGTGATGAGGTTGCTTCCGGGTCCGCTAAAGGAAAGGAATTGAATGAGATAATGTCTAAGGGTATGTTAGTTCCTCGTGATGTCGTTCTGGACCTAATTAAGCAAGCAATGCTGAAAAATCTGAACACAGCAAAGGGCTTTCTCATTGATGGCTACCCAAGGGAGGTTGAACAAGGAATAGATTTTGAAGCCAAGGTCTGATCACTATCTGAATATCATATATCATCATATTTAATGCAGACCTCCCCCCTAATTTGTGTTTGGAACTGAAATTGTAGATTGCTCCCTGTTCTCTCATTTTGTACTATGATTGCTCTGATCAGACAATGACAAAGCGCTTACTAGAACGTGGAATCAGCTCCGGACGAGTGGACGATAATGAAGAAACAATTAAAAAGCGGTTGGAGACATTTCACCAACACTCAGAGCCGGTAATGAAGCACTATAATACTAAGGTGGCTCACATCGACGCGAATACCGATCCAGACACTATATTTGGACTAAGCGTGGAAAATGTCGATCGAGTTTTAGTTGCAGCTGGGATAGCACTCCCTCAGTGATAATTTTTGTTCGTAACAATCAATTAATGTTGAGTCCAAATCTCCCAGTCCAATATTATTGATGTACTGCCCGTGCACTTTTTAACTGGACCTGTAGTACAGAAACCGTAGAAAATACCTCGTTATCGTTTTCTTCAAGGAACAGCGACTTTGAAGTTTGATCTTTTAATGCTCATCGAGTCAAGTGCCCTCATCGGTTTTAAAAAATAAACTAGTCAATTGACGCTAATAATGCAAAATTCCTTCCGCAAAAACTCTCATTATTTTATTTTAGTTTCATATCTCAGAGACAGTCATAGTTGGCGAAGTTATGATTCGTGCCTTTGATAAAATATGGTCGTTGATTTGAATTATTTAACATTTCTTATAATTATTTCATTGCATGATCGTGTGTATCATTGCTTGTTTGTGTTTGTCTGCTGGTTCTACTCCACCATGAGAAAGTCGTTCGGATTTACGCTCATTGAAGCTAGAGAGCTAGACAACTTATTCAGAATTCAGATGTGTTCATGGCACGATCGTTCGCTTTTGAAACCTTTGAGAGCTTTCTCTCCACTTTTCTCAGAAATCTTGTTTAAAAAGCTTATTTTTATTCTATCAATATAAATTTAAGTACTGACAACATCTAAGAAAACGGGTAACCACATATCTTCAAGAATATTCAATCAATGCTACATCCAAAACCAGACTTCAGAGTACAGATGAGCATGAGTAAGGCAAACTAGTTAAGTTCAGTTTATTCTGGAAACATTGGCCGTATCACAACCCCTCGCTAGAAGAAAATGTATTATTAAACCAGACTGGGGAAATAAATGTGAATGTGAAATTCGTTCAACATTTACCAAGCTGTTGTGATTTTGGTGGACATGGACAGTCGACCGCTTGTATTGCAGTATCCTTACAAACATAGGACATTTCCCTCAAAAAGTGAATTGAGCCCATGAAGTATAAAGTAGCTGATGGCAACTCTGAACGTCTGCTGAACCTGACAAGGGAGACTTCCAACCATCCAATCCATTCGTCTCTCACAGCAAGATTTCCCGTGCCTTCTGTTTGAGCATTGCAAACCAAACCCAATGTTTATATTTACATGGGAAACGGGATCGTGATGATCATAACCAAGGACTGGGAGACAGAGTGGAAGTTCGAGTTGAGTGATTTCATCAAATATTTTTTGTTTGGCTGATGTTAAAACTAATATTTGGGACAGATAGAATTGAGTTCGATCTTTAGTAGTACTTAATGGAAGGAAGGTGTAGTTAAGACAAGACAAGACTGATTGCTAAGACCATCCATTTAATTGATAGAGATTACAGTTGGCTACTTGATTGTTGAACTTAACCTCTCCCTGTCTGTCAGTAAATACGAGAAAAACCCGAGATAGGTGAACACGCCTGCTGACAACTGGCTGTACTGACACGCACCGAAGCACCTTCCAAAAGACCGATCAGTATTTAAGCAAACATAGTTCTTGATTGAATGGTCGTCATAATCGGTCATGGAGTTAAACTTGAATGGTAAATTGACTTCATTATTTAAAATTCCAAACAAAAAATATGTTGAATCTAGGCAAATTAACTACCCCAATGTTACATTAACATTTCATTTGTATTCTTAGATCAGTTCACCAGTGCCCACTGGCTTCAGCATTGCTAATAATGTGAAACATATGAACAACGCTAAAATGGGTGGACAGCAAACAAAGGAAAGAGGTTCCACCAGGTCGCAAAGACGACTCAATTATTTAGGAGCCAACGTTTTCGCAGAACATCACGGTATTACCTTTATGTGAACTATTTTACTCCATCTGTAGAAATGTATTTAGAGTACAGTAAATGAAAAATGAGTTAAAGAAAACCACAGTGCATTTTGATTCTAACGAAGAACAACAAACATTTAACCTAATGTAGAATGACAGACAGTACGATTTTTCTATCCGTTTGGAACGCTTGAATTGAATAAGGACTATTTGAATTTTAACCTAACTTAAAGAATGGTAGACATTCTGAAGTTAACCTAATATAAAAAAATATTTAGCTTCAATCCCCTATTTTGAATTGGAGGCTGCTACCTTCCACAATTTGAGAAATTTGATCCTTCTTCGTCTAATCAATCTAATTTTACCGATGAGTACAACATGTTCATTGTCTATTTCAGAGGCTTTATTGGCTGGCCGTCCCTTGCCTGAACCACCGGAATGGATGGAAGCTTTTCCAAAATGGGCATCCAAAGACAATTTACTTTCAGAAGGAGACGATCTGTTCGTAGCTCTCTATGATTTTCAGGTCAAGTCTTGATTTAAAGTTCTTGTTCTTAGGAATATAATTACATCTTGATCCTTTTTAGAACGGTTTGGCTTTCCTAAATAGGTTTCTGGAGAAAATCAGTTACCTCTTGTGAAAGGGGAAAGGGTCCGCGTCTTATCTTACAACAGCAACGGTGAATGGTGTGAAGCCCGATCAGCAGTAGGCAGAGTTGGGTGGGTTCCATCTAACTATGTCTCTCCGATAAATTCTCTGGAGAAGCATTCCTGGTGAGTTGAGGGTGATAGGAAAAGGTTAAAAGTTACATATGTATGTAACTAATGTAACATATCAATATTATTTGATGGAAAGACTTCAGATAAAGTAATATTTCTTCGTCTTTACATACGAGATTATTGATTACAAATGGAAAACTATTATAGAACCAAAAATTAACTTTTTCGCTTCTGCTTTAGGTATCACGGAAGAATATCAAGGAACGCGGCTGAATATTTGCTCAGTTCAGGCATTAATGGATCGTTCTTAGTTCGCGAATCTGAGTCCAGTCCTGGGCAACGCTCAATTTCACTTCGGCATGAAGGACGTGTCTACCATTATAGGATAAGTCAGGATGCAGAAGGAAAAGTCTACGTAACTGCGGAATCGAGGTATCACCGAATTTTAGCTGCATCTAAATTCTTAATAATCACGATCCGAATATTTGAACAGGTTTTTGAGCTTAGCTGAGCTAGTTCACCATCATTCCATGCATGCGGACGGTCTCATCACTCAACTCCTTTATCCTGCACCAAAGTGTCACAAACCGACACTTTTTGCCATTTCTCCGGGTAAGTCCGAAACTGATAAATTCACGAAAAATAAATAGATATAAAATAATTTCGTCTCATTTTCCAGAACCAGATGAATGGGAGATTGGTCGCCGTGATATTGCTATGCGTCACAAACTTGGGGGAGGCCAGTATGGAGATGTTTATGAAGCAGTTTGGAAAAAACGAGATGGATCAGGGATGACTGTAGCGGTCAAAACTTTGAAGGTGAGCTGCACTGGATTCAAACAGACTTCGTTTAATTCTTTTAGTCTGCCGTGTTGTTTTGTTTCGTTCAGAGATAGGCAGTTTATAATTTATTGCAAGTAGTTAGACATGAGTTGATGTACAGTTCTGAAGTTGACTGTTTTGATGTAGGAAGACACGATGGCGCTCAAAGACTTTCTCGAAGAAGCTTCCATTATGAAAACCATGACCCATCCTAACTTAGTTCGACTGATTGGTGTGTGCACGCGTGAACCACCATATTATATTATAACTGAGTTTATGGAGAACGGAAACCTTCTGGATTACTTAAGAACTTGTGACAAAACTTGTGTGAACGAGTTGGTACTTCTACATTTCGCCACTCAAATTGCTTCAGCTATGTCTTACTTAGAGTCAAGGTAATTGAGTATTTGAGAAGTGCCATTGGCCCATCTTAATTAAGCGGTTCGTATTTGGGACAGGAATTTTATTCATCGGGATTTGGCGGCACGCAACTGCTTAGTTGGTGATAGCTACGTTGTGAAAGTTGCTGATTTCGGACTTGCTAGACTTATGAGAGATGACACTTACACAGCTCATGCTGGAGCCAAATTTCCCATCAAGTGGACGGCACCAGAAGGACTGGCGTACAATAAGTTTTCGACCAAGGTAAATAAACCTAATTTGTTGTACTATTATGCTGCATTATATTGTGTACTAGTACTCGTTCTGCGTTTACGGTTAGGCAGTCCAGTCTGAGCCCAATAAATAATTCTTGTGCTGCTTGTAGAGTGATGTTTGGGCATATGGAATCCTGCTGTGGGAAATCGCAACGTATGGCATGTCTCCGTATCCAGGCGTTGACCTTACTGATGTCTACCATACTCTAGAGAAGGGTCACAGGTACTAAAAATAATAAATCTTATATTCTTTTTGAGTATTGAGAGATGGATNTCCGTATCCAGGCGTTGACCTTACTGATGTCTACCATACTCTAGAGAAGGGTCACAGGTACTAAAAATAATAAATTTTATATTCTTTTTGAGTATTGAGAGATGGATATCTATCTAGATTACTAGTTAGTCCTTTTTTCCATTTTTGATTTATTTGGCTTTTTGCGTTCTCAGGATGGAATGCCCTCCTGGTTGTCCTGAAATAATATACCAAATAATGTGGTCATGTTGGAAATGGGATGCTGGAGACAGGCCCAACTTTTGGGAAATCCATGGATCTCTCGTATCTTTGCTTCAGCCAATGCAATATTGTGAAGACGAAGATTTTATTGAAGCTCCATTAGTTCCTTCCGCGATTCAAAACGAATTGTCGAACTCTGGTAATTATTTCATTTAAAATTGAATGACTGTTTTTAATGTACAAGATTACGATCGTAATTTGTTCTGGTAAGACATTTCAAGATTTCTGATGACAATTTAATTTCTCCACAGATCCCCAATCAGGAATCTTCCTCTCAACTTTCGGCAGCAGTCAACAACCACAAGTGCTTACAGGTTGCGGAAGTAGTGTAGCGATCGTGCGACGAAATAAGAAAGGCAAGCAAGCTCCTGCACCCCCCAAGCGAACGAGCTCGTTTAGAGATTCGCAATGTGATTTAGATCCTGATGATCAATCCTACGCCTTGGAAGATGCTGCCATGGAGGCTCAATATTACTTAAGAAGAGAAAATATGTCATACGAAAAGTTGGCGGGCGTAACTGACGCAGATTTTGCTGATTTAAGTGGGGTAGATGCCGATGAGGATTCTGAGGGAAGTGGTACTGCTCAATCTGTACCAGAGGTTAGGTCTAGCAGAGATCACAGAGATAGAGATCGTGGAATGAAAACTAAGGGGTCAAAGTCTAGGACTTACCCTATAAAGGAACACCTAGGGGCTACTCGGTTTGGTCCGTTGGGAAGCAGCACTCATTCTAAGACGCAGGTAAGTTTCAGAATTACAGAACTGTAAAAAATTGTTCGTTCGTATGTGTGGTCTAAAGTGAAATTCTGAATATTTATATAGGTGTTCGCATTGGAGGAAGTAAATGTTCGAAAAGCTATTAATCGTTACGGCACACTTCCTAAGGGAGCTCGCATAGGAGCTTATTTGGACTCGCTTCGTCAAGATCCTCTTACTGGAGCCGGAGAGGCACCTGCAGATTTTGTTTTAGATGACGATTCATCCGAAATGAATTCTTCTAGAAAGTCAAGTCTTCCCCAGCTCAGATCCAAGACAAGCAAGCAGGTAATTTCTTTTGACGTGTAGTATGTCTTTTAGTTTGGTGGATCGAGATAAATGTAACGGTAACATTTAATAAATGACAGGGATTATCTCCGTCGCGTTCGAAGTCCCATAAGAATAACTCTCCCCGAATTCGACATAAGGGTCAGAATGAGAGTGGAGTATTGAATATGTCGCCTTCATTTGCCTTGCCAAAAAATAGAACCCTTTCTCCCTCGCAGCAAAGGGGAAACAATTCCCTGGAATCTAGTGCAATGACTGAAGTAAAACAGCTTTCGAATGTGGAATCAAATTCTAACAGCACGAGTGCAACAAAGTCTCGAAAAGAATCACTGGAGTTGAAATTAATATCGGAAATCAAAGAAATTTCAGACAATCGAAAGACTCGTGATTCTTCACCTGGCTGGCATAAAGAAGAGTGCGTTTCGCAAGTAAAGGGTGACGTCACCGGGCAAAATAACGTTTCACCACCTCCAAATTCACCAGCGCTTCAGTTAGTTTCCGAAATATTTGAGAGTCTGAAAGTAAAGAATATAAAGACTGCCAAGGATTCTGGATTTGAAGGCTCGAAATCTGATGTGTCTCCAACGAATGTATCCACTCTTGGTAAAACAGCTCACTCGTCCGGTTTAGCTGATTCGAAAGCTCCAGCACCTTTAGAAAGTTTGGAGGTTTTGAAGTCCAAGTTAAAGAAAACTCACAAACTGGAAGTTGGTAATAATGACAAAGTACCCATTCACCCCCGCTTTCAAGTTGCGAGTCAAAAGCCAGTGGCAGATTCGGACAATGAATTGGAGGATCTCGAAGTGACATCGAAAGAAAAGAGATCCAGTACAGGGAGTATAACTAGTCTCAAGAAAATGTGGGAAGAACAGAAGGCAAATTCAGAAACCACTTGTGCTAGTAAAAGCGTGGGAACACCGAAAACATCAACGAAAGGAGAGAAAACAGAGGTCCAAGAGACAAATCAGTCCGTCTCTCACTTGGACAATTCAAATGGTATTTTCAAGAATGAGAGGAAATATGGAAATACATCCTCTAGTCGTATTAAAGATATGAGTAAAGAAATTTCTCCTTCTGCCCCACCCAGAGCTCATTCTAAAGACAATGGTAAAAGTAATTTATCTCCAGGAGTAGAAATGTCACAAGATTCACCTAATGGAACTTCTCAAAATCTTGCTGACGGCAAACAATCCAGTTTAGACCAAAAGACTGAGTCTTCAACGGCGAATAAGTTATCGACTGCCAAAGTTCGACGAGTCTGGCCACCGCTTTCATCGACGACTGATATTACTGATAAGCCACTGGTGCCAGTAAAACCCTGTGTTAGGAAGATGAATCCAATCTACGCAACGCCTTCTCAGCGCCTTGACAGCTCGTCGAAAGACAACCGAACAGGTTAATAATAACACATAGCGACAATGGAGGAAGTTCATTATTTTAATATTGTTCACTTTGTCTCATTTAATTAAATTTATGCAATAATTGTTCACAGGGGAGTCAGGCAAAAATGAGGGGTCATTGGCAGACCGTTCGGATACTGTTAAACGTTGGCTGGCGTTGGATGCGATGATCAGCACGTTAACATGCTCCACTGGGAATCTCATTCCAATTTTAGAAGAAGCATCTATTCTGCATTCATGGGGTCAAAAGTATGCGGAAACACTTGCTCCTGTAGCGCGCTTTCAATTAATTCAAGTTCTGGTAAAACTGGAAGCTCACATTCAGGATAAAAATTTGCATGAACTTCAATGTATACTTCGCGATTTCGCAAATGTAATACAAAGATAAGAGCGTTAAGTTAGTTTTCGCCTTTCCTATCCTTTAATGTACATAAACGGTGGCAACCGGAAGTTAGTACTTAATCTAATCTTCACTCAAATCGGCGGCTATCGGCAGAGGGACTTGATTGGTTCAGACTTATAATTGGCGTGAGAAATTAAATCACAAATTTTAAGCGCTTGTCTGCCAAAGTTACGAAACGGAAAAACCAAAATGAATTTAGAATAGCCCTTTACAATTTGTCAGGCCACTTAATTTAAATTGGTCATCGGGCTAAAACTGATGGTTTAGAACATCCTGGGACTCTATGAATTCCTGAGAGGTTCTTGGCTGTAGTATCATCTGTAATTTTACTAATAAAGTGTCCTACACCTACACCGAAGTGTGGTATTAGAACTTGAACCAGACGACACTTGATAAAATATATAAAGGTACCGTACCGTATATATACCGAATTATACAGGCTGTTTATTGTTTCAAGGGTCGCAGGATGAACGTGTTCCTTTAAAATTAAGCACCTTCCTTTATAATACGATATTATATAACCGTGATTTTCAAGATAAAAATGAGAAACTCAAAACCAAATATTTTCAACATGACAAAGTTGACAAATATATAATTCTAAATTCTATTCAAATTCCAGTACTTACTTCATTGCTAATTAATCCTTGATATATTGATATTAGGCAAATTCTTATCCTGGCTTTTATCTTCAATTGGAAAGCATAGTTTCCATTCATTTTTCTTGTTCTCTCAGAACAAGTTCCCCGTCAATAATACGTATCTATCTTTTAGTTAACATTAAAGGAATTGTTTAAACGTGCCCTTCTATTTCGACGTGACTTTGGAGAATTATTTTGAACGAGTATAATTTAAGGGCTCACTCGGAAATAGAATTGTATGGGTAAGCCTTTATAATTCGGTACATTTGGTAATTTAATTAGAACTAATCTAGAAGCAAAGATAAACTGATAAATGAGTTGGATGAACTCATAGAAGGGATTTTTTTTGTTAGTCAGTCATTCCCGGTCGGATCAGTGTGATTTCAATTCAATTAGGATTTTACAGTGTAAAGTTATTACTTATGTTTGACGACTTAAACAAAATCATTAAGAAAGCAAAATTATTTATGCAGAAGTTAAGGGTCCCCGTTAAGCGATTCCTTCCAAAATTCAGTTTGCCGTTTTGCAAACGTGTGTATTAGTAATACGTCTTGCTAAGAATTGTGCACAAGTTAAGTCGGAGGAGATATTAAATTTAATGTATATAAATATTAAGTAACTATGTAATATTTTGTAATACATCAATTCAACTTTTATGTGTGAAATGAACTAGTCATAAAGACTCAGAAAGACAACTTTGCGTACACTTGTACTAAAATCACTTATTTCATTGCATATTTAGAAATTGATCGTAAGATATTTTCGGAAAATACGATATTTAGGTATCGTATCATCAAGTATTTGGTATGATGATGGGTTCTGACGAATTAGGCGGTCTGTAAAATGTAGACCACAATCAGGTGACGAAGACTAAACAGAATGGAATGAAATTAGGGTTATCATGTGGAGAAGTTCCCTCGTTGAGTTTTGTGGGGTGGAGCTCATAGTTGAGGGTAAAGGGGAGAGGGACGGACGCATGGGCAACGCGCAACGACACTCATCAGCTCTCCCTTTCTTCTCTTCCCGTCTCTTGTGGCGTAATGTAGGGCCGCCATTTGGGTGTGCTGCTGCTCTACACTATATCTCATACCTGCGTCCATTCATCCAAGCCAACAAAACTACAATAAATCCTATTTTTATTCCAATCTCATCAGTTCCTCTTGTTTAGGTGTGACAAAAATCCAAAACAATTTAAGTCAAACTCAGTGAATTGACTTTGGTCTGTTTTGACCTTTCAAGTCCAAATGGATATGGACGAAATAAGTGGTATTGGTGGACAACTCGGAGGAATTCCTCCGGTTGTCGCTCCTGCAACTACAACATCCACTTCTGTTCCAACATCTACTGTTAGTGGAGATTCACGGACACCTCCAGTAGCAGTTAGTGCATCCATGTCCACCACTTCAGTAACTCTAGCGCCCGACAAGAGTTCCCAAGTCGCGCCAGTCAAGAGTATGGATGGAGTTATTAGTAGTCAAGCTACGAAGACCAATAACATCAACACAAGTACGTTTGCGACCATGAGAGGAAACCCGTTGCCAGTGCAAGGTTAAACATAAACATAATCTTGTCTTGACTAAGATACTGAGTTCCTTTGCCATTGCCCCTAACCCATTTTCTAATAGAGTTTTTATTTTATTTTTGTAATTATTACAGCCTCCCCGAGCAGTGCTGGTAGTGACACTCCTCTCCGAGACGAACCTCGTGTGGAACCAATTAATGGGGTTGTTCAACCTACTTATTTACCGACCCCTGACCGACCTGGTCGTCTTACCAATCAATTATGGTATCTTCAAACGGTTGTTCATAAAGCAGTCTGGAAGCATAGCTTTGCTTGGCCCTTTCAGGAACCTGTAGATGCTATTAAGCTAAAAATTCCTGTAAGTGGATATTCCTGATTCATATTGCAAGAATCCCAGAACTCGGTTGATTCAAACAATTTTAATATAGGACTATCATCGTATTATTCAAAGGCCTATGGACTTGGGTACGATAAAGAAGCGTTTAGAAAATAACTACTATTGGAGTGCGAAGGAATGTTTAAACGATTTCAAAACTATGTTTACCAATTGCTATGTGTACAATAAACCGGGGGAAGACGTTGTTTATATGGCCCAGACTTTGGAAAAAGTATTTCTCACTAAAGTGGCAGACATGCCCAAGGAAGAGATTGATACTGATCCTCCTACACGGGGCAAAGGTAAGCTCAGTCTCTGTCATACAATAGATTTAGTTGGTTGATTGAATAGTAAAATGATTCAAAGCTTAGCTTATGTCTACATCAATCAATCACTCAATCACTTCTGGATTTAATTTATGGTCGCAACCTTATACAAAAAATCTGTATATTTCATTCGAACTTGATCAATTTACAACCATTTTTATTTTATTCCCAATCAGGGGGTAAAAGAAAAGGAGGAGGAGGATTTAACCGTGGAGCCAAACCGAAGCTTCGTGGAACTGTGACATCCACACAGCATTCGCCAAGTGCAGTAGGCCCATCTACTAGTATAAGCCCGGTTAGCACACCAAATAAGGTTTCATCAGCTGCCTCGCCACCTTTACCTGGGCTTATGAATACTAAACTCCCTCCATTTGTTCAGATTCCAATGACGACTCCGTCTCCAATTCAACACCCCACATTCCCGGTCCAGCCAAACGTGAGAACTAGTTTA
>WJEZ01001703.1:0-16241 GCA_009869925.1 Thalassaphorura encarpata
CTTCAATGCATGATAGTTTTGGAGGAAGCAATGGATCTTCCGGGGCTAATTCCTCAACTTCATCGTCAGGATGATAATAGTCTGACATATTCTCCAAAAAGCAGGCCTTAAAAACTGGCTGTTCCACGGCGTAAGTCCCGGCAGAGCTGACTGTGTCATCATTAGTCTCAACATTGAAATCAGATTGTTCCAAGTCTTGCATACTCTTTTCATGACATTCGTTTTCACCTAAGGCATCGTCATTATCAGATGTAGTTGCATATTCGGAAATTGGTGGAATGTCTGTCAGAGAATTAGAATTGATTTGAATTGAGTCAGCCATAGCATCAGTATCGGAGCTGAAGTCCTCTTCATCCTGAATTTGGTCCACATGTAAATCTGACCCGTCTGTATTAGTTAAATTAGAATCATTCTCAATCTTATTATATCCATCAATAGTCATGAGAGAACTGCCGGCATAAATTTCTGACGGTGAAACTAAATCATTTAAATAGGAAGAATTGGACTTGAGTTCAAGTGGCTCAATAGCATCAGCATTTGGCTCAATATCAGCAGATTTAGGATCAGGGTCAGTGCAGTTTTGCTCAACATGTTCTTCCAAAGTCTTAAGGGAGGTGCTGGGCAGAATAATGACTTCACCGGATGAAACACTGTCAACTGGATTCCTCTCGGAAGACTTAGTATCCTCAATAGGTTGAGTTGTCATAAATTGTGACGATGACATAGGAGCTGGGGTTGCGTTAGGTGTTGGTACAACTTTATTACGACTTGGTCCAAAGAAACGAATATGCATCGGAAAGTGGAAACGCATTTCTCCTAATAATTTTATAAATTCACCGAATTAAGCCCAGACACAACTATTCCACGTAGTCTACAATAATCTAGTTTTCCTACCATTTGAGTGTGCCGATTCCTGACTTAATCGACGCTGTCGTTCGTGTCGGAGATTCCTCAAAGTCCTAGCCGCCTGTTGATCAGGATGATCACGAATATGCAACATGATAAGGAGAGTGATCCACCAGCCTAGACGACGTCGTCCTCCTTGTTCTCCTCCTCCAGATTCATTGTGTTTTGGAGTCTTTCCTTCCATAATTCTTTCGAAATTCCTCTTCCCTTGGTCGCAAATTACTTTTCAGTAAAAAGTATTTCTTTTTGATTCAATCGTTTGCTTTGTTTTTAAACGCAAAATTCACGCAATCACATAACAAAAGCAAAAGGATTTTCATTCAAAAGAACGTAGTAGGCGAGGAAAGTAGTTTTCGTGGGGGTATCGATTTTTTATTTACAAAATCGTTTATAGAAATTCTTTCTAGTATTGTCGTCATGAAAAAATGATTGGGAAGAATAAATTTAATTTTAAATTCGTCAATTTCATTCGATTTCGAAGAAGTCAGGAATGAATTCATGAGAAATTGAAGTTGGCATGAAGACTTTGATTTTTGAAGAATATTAGTTTTGTTTTTTCCTTTTCTAAACCGTATAATGTGACTTACGTTCTATTTCGTAATCAAATTTTGCAATAGTTTCTGGTTTGGTTGTTTCATTGGAGTTGTAATAAATTAAGACTAAGGTTCCGAGATTAGGGTTTTCTGGAAACCAACTAGATTTCCTGTGAATGAAATGAATTTTCGAAACGAAAAATTCTCAACGACAGGTGTTGCCAGTACGACTATGTCAACATTGATTTTGACCCAATTGACTAGTAAACAATAAACAAAATTAGACCCAATAACTTCATTTTCACTCTGCTCCATGCAAAAAAGATCATTAGAACGAACTACTGGTGTCATGCCTTTGTCAGTTAGTAAATTTATCGGGTATGATAGGAGGACTATTCCTAAGTTCGTCCATGCTATGTTATGCCTAATGCTAACGTAGGTCATTCGAATGAAAATTATGATTCATCATAATGTAGTTTTTGTACATGTTACAAGGGTTTATCTTATCCTGAAATGTTTATATTAGATACGGGATAATACAATACATGTTGAATTGTACAATTCTAGGCATCAAACATTTTAGCATATGTTAATAAATAATTTGGTGTATTTAGTTGTGCTTTGTCTTTCCTCGTAGTAATTGCATATCAATTAATCAATTTGTATTAAAATTCTGGAAAATATTTAAACGTATTAGCTTGCAAGGCGAGATTAAACGAAGTCCTCGTTTTCATTTTCTCAACACTAGGCAGGTCCAATGAAGGATGTTATGCCTAATGCTAACGTAGGTCATTCGAATGAAAATTATGATTCATCATAATGTAGTTTTTGTACATGTTACAAGGGTTTATCTTATCCTGAAATGGATGAAATGTTTATATTAGATATGGGATAATACAATACATGTTGAATTGTACAATTCTAGGCATCAAACATATGTTAGCATATGTTAATAAATCATTTGGTGTATTTAGTTGTGCTTTGTCTTTCCTCGTAGTAATTACGTATCAATTAATCAATTTGTATTAAAATTCTGGAAAATATTTAAACGTATTAGCTTGCAAGGCGAGATTAAACGAAGTCCTCGTTTTCATTTTCTCAACACTAGGCAGGTCCAATGAAGAAGGACGGTAGAAGGTCAGTATTGGCATTTAAAATTTTGAAACAAAAATAATTTTCACTAATCTTTTTTCAGTGCAAGCGTCAAAGTACGGAATCCTGTCATTATGAGTCCCAGTACTAGTACAACATCTTCCTTCCACATCACATACGAAATATCATTGGCTGAGCTATCCCAGATGATTAATGCAAGAATTCAGGAGAATCGATTGCATAAAATTAATTTAAATAGAAACTCATTCCGAGTTTTTGTTGACACACATGAACCAATTCAATTTCTACCTGGACCAGACGATCATACCCTTGAAGTGATTATCTCTATAAAAACTGGGCCTATTGGAGTCTTCATAGGAAACACATCCCCTATTCATGCGGATCTTTGTTTTAATATTTCAATTAACAAAGAATACCCATCAGAAGTTCGAATTTCTAGGACTTCAGGCACAATCACCAATAATCCTACGTTCAAACTATTCTCCGTCCTTACAGTTGCAAGCGTCAGAAAATGTGCAGATAAGCAACTCGACGATAGACTTGTTCAAGTGAGGAAAAAAGTGCAAAAACTTTTGGACGATTCACTAGAGATTGGGAATATATTAAACCATATCAATGGAAAATTGCCAAGAGGAATTGACATTCACATTCGAAACCCAATGATCAGTATGTTTGTTCCAAGCAATGGAAATGGAAATGCTGAATTCAAAATAAATTTTACCAATGGATTTTCGTGTGAAATTTCAACAGTTTACTTGAACAATAATTTACCACGGAATGAAGTTGCTTTTGCTGGAATTTCCTTGGGTAAAATTTCGAATGTATGGGTCGGAGACGGAATCGTTGGAATCGAGTTTTCAAATACGGGTACAAAATATTATAGAAATTCGTATAGCAATAACGATTCTCGCCTAGACATCAGCAATTCACAAAATCATCGTGGGGTTATTATCAAATGTGTTCCAAAATATTCAGTGAGAAAAAACCGTTTCAAGCTCTCTAGATTTAAATTTGAGGGTGGTTGGCCTAATGATAGAGTTAAACTTTATTTTCTCAACAAAATTTCCTTTGTGTGTGGTTCAATTGTTGAACTGTTGCTCAATCGTACGTTTAAAAAGGCAAAGAAATCTGTGAGGAAGATGTTAGAAGAGCAGATCCCTAAGGGTAAATTACGACTTGACATTAATGCCTTAAAATTCAAACAAGTTTTGTTCGAGCATAATGCTATAACATTGATTGGCTAATAAAATTATGTAGTATATTTCTTTACCTTCCAAAACTAATTCAATAAATATCTCAATTGATTTATAAAATCTTAGAAAATAATAAAATTGTGCTACCCTAACTTTGGAAATTCTTTGCGAATTTTATTAATTAACTGGCTTTGATTGATCAATATAGTATTTTTCTACAATTCGGCAGCATCAGACTTTTTTAACATTGATGAATTAGGATAAATTAATTAGCTGAACTGAATAATCAGAGAGACTAGTAAGCAAGGAGGAGGGCGGAAATAGAATTATTTATTTGGATTCACTTTCACTTTGACTTTCATCCAATTCTTCTTTCTCAGTCCCAGTATCGTCGTCTTTTGCCTTTTCTTTCTGGGGTTGGGGTTCAACCTCACCCTCCTTAACTGCAACCTCTTCAGTTACTTCCACTGGTTTTTTCCCTATTAACTTATAAATATAATTCTTCACAGCATCCTTTCTGGAAACTATGGGTTTGAGTCCTAGTCTTTTCGTTGTGATATTATGAATTGGTCCGAAGGCAAGGGCTACAACAGTGCAAGTCAAGCAAATCACATTATATGGCATGGAAAAGTCAGGCGTGGAAAGGTTGACTAGGAGTTTTCTTGAATAATAGAAAAGTGTCTTCGGACCCAAGTTATCAGCATAGCTGACTTCAAAATGTGCAGCTTGCAAGTAGAAACCATGATTAGCATCTGGTGGATATTCATCCCACTTCAAATGTCCTTTCTCCACTAAGAAACTCAGGATGACAGTTGATTTTGGAGGAAGTGTCAGATCCATTTCCAATTTGTGAAGAACTTCTCTATCTCTACCAGGGGTGTAGTGAAAATGATCACCTAAAATTCAAGAAAAAAATTCAAAGTTTGGACTACATGAAAGCAAATTAGATAAGACAGATAAATATAATTGTAATTATTACCAGGAACGACAGGAGTTGAATTCGAATCCTTGGGTCGCATTTCTAGTTTCATCGTATGGAGATAAGGGCGAATGTACCATGGAAGAACATCGACGTACAGTACTGGCAATGATGTAGCTTCCAAATGATTCGTCATTTCCACAATTATTTCCCCGTATTCTTGGCCATACCCTTGAAACGAGAATGAGTTTTCATTTATGTGTACTGAAAAAAATCAAAAAGCTTTCATACCTCCCATATACTTGACTGGAGTAAAAATCAGCTCCAAATCAGATGCTTTCCCTTCAGGAATGTCAGCTAGCCTTAATGAATTGATTTCACTTGGATCAATTGGAATCCATGCTCCATTGTTCCAAATTTGAATCGTTGTTCTGCTTGCCGGATGGCATGGGAAATATCCAAGTGACCCAATGACTTTCTTAGCGACACTATCAGTCAGTTTAAGTCGTAAATCTACTGGGCGATCGTAGACCAGAGATAAAGACAATTTGAGCTCAACGTCTGATGCTCCAGGTGTCACATGAATTCCCATGGAGTGATAGTGTGTATTGAATACTTGCTTTGAACGGAGGAGGGAGGCCAAACCACGCTACAAATTAAGATTGCAAATATTAAAATTATTGTCTTGAGCATAAACAGTGTTGTATTTAAAGAGAACATAGTATAGCAAAATTCATGCGGAACGGATTCCGAAGTGAATACAAAAAAGTTCATGGCAACTCCTTTGATAAAAAGTCATTTTTTTGTTCTTTGCGTTTGCCTTTGGGAAATAAAAATGCAAGCACACGCATCTTATGTAACGCAGTCAGTACAATTCACACTCTTTAGCAAATATGTTCTTTTCATGTGGCTCAAGCCGTACAGGCGGCTCAACTAGCATTGATATTGAGAACAATGTATTCCGTCTACACTATAAGGCTACCGTATTTATTTTGGTTGTACTTTCGGTCATAATTAATTACAAACAGTTTATTCAATCATCGCCAATTAGTTGCGTAGAGGGAACACAACTTATGAATGATCATTGTTGGACCAACTCGTATCTAAATCTACCGGTGCCGAAATCTGGTATTCTTTTTTCTATTTTTCCCTCTTACTCATGTTGATTTAAAATGTTACTAAAATGAACAGGGACTGAGGGAAACGAAGTTTTTACCACCAAAAATAATCAAAAAGTTTACAACCATTTTTACCAGTGGGTTGGTTTCTGGATGCTATTTCAAGCCGTACTATTCTTCCTTCCGCATTATCTCTGGAAATATTGCTTTGAAGGTGGGCGACTAAAATCGATTTTAAGAAATCTATCCGACATAACACCAGATGAAAGTACTCGGGAAGTGGCTCTTGAAAAAATTGAATACCTTGGCCAAAACCTTGGACAAAATAAAACCTATGCTTACACATTTTTCATTTGTGAAATTCTCAACTTTACAAACGTGGTATTGCAATTTGTCGTAACTGACTGCGTTCTCAATCATGAATTTATATCGCTGGGGACAAAAGCGCTCAAAGGGTCAGATAACTCTGTGGATTCTAACAACCGCATGCCAACCGCTTTTCCGAAAAAAGTATTTTGTGAATGGGCACAATTTGCGAAATCGTCAACTGCCTCTACGACTAATACATTGTGTGTTCTCTCTTTCAATGTGTTTATCGAGAAAGCCTATGTATTTTTATGGTAATGCAAAAACCCATTACTCGAAATATGTTGCACAGATTGATAATTTATATATTACGTTCTATTACTTTTGATTTTTCAGGTTCTGGCTGATCTTCCTAATTATTGCATCTGGCTTACAATGTATTTACTCTATCCTCGTGGAATTCTTGCCATCATTACGAAATTTCCTTCTACAAGAAAAACTTCGACTAGTTAGAGAAAAGTTAGTTGGATCATCTGAGAAGCTAGAGCAAAATGAAGAAATTATAGAAGAAGCAATTCTAAAACAACTCGAAACTACCTGCCAAACGGGAGATTGGTTTTTACTATATCAACTTGGGAAAAATATGGACTTGGCGGATTTTGGCTATTTATTAAAAGGATATTCTCAAGCAGAGAAAATCAGACGCGGATCATTAACAGCTCGGAGTGACGATGAAAAAGGAAATTACGAATCCATTGCAATAGATGATTAGAATTTAAAATATTGACTTGTTAATATATTTTACTAGAATTGTATTACGTACATTTGATTAGTTTAAATTAAAATAAAATTAATTACCGTCAGTCCGCAAGGCAACAAAAATTTAAAATATTGACTTGTTAATATATTTTACTAGAATTGTATTACGTACATTTGATTAGTTTAAATTAAAATAAAATTAATTACCGTCAGTCCGCAAGGCAATAATTTAGTCCAAGGGGTCAAATTCTCCGTGCAAATATGTTCTTTCGGAAGTGCTCCAACCCGAACATGTAATTTTTCTTCATTTTGAACTTTTCCTTGTGGTCGGTACGAATAATGTGGTTCAAAGGAAGTTTTCTCATCCAAAAAATTTAGAGAAGCGCAACTCAAGCCACTGAGACGGTTTGTTAGTCCTTTCCAATTTGCATCTGCATCACTGAAATATCCATAAAATCATTAGCTAACCAATTAATTCATAAAACAAAGCAAAAACTATTCGTTTAATTTTCTTACCCTTTATCCCGAGCCTCAAACCAAGCGGAGACAAGGGCTCCAGTCGGTGCAGCTAATTTTGATTCTCCCCAAGACTCAAGTCGCCAATGCCCTTGTGTTAAAGATAAATGCAANCTAATTTTGATTCTCCCCAAGACTCAAGTCGCCAATGCCCTTGTGTTAAAGATAAATGCAATTCTTGGACACGATGTGAAGTCAAGATTTCAGATAATGCTCGGGGAAATAAATTTGTAAAATTGGATAATTTTGGAGTTTTCGTAATAAATTCAAAATGGGCTTCAATGTGCTGACTGGGTAAAGAACGGATTTTTAAGGATTCTTCGTACGTGTCTTGTCCACTGGCACTCATGAGGAATGTCAAGGTCACAAGGGTCCATGGTGGTAATGACCACATCTTTAATACAAAAAGAAATCGAACCGGTTTAATAAAATAATTTGAGAGACACTTCAATTCCAATCCTAAGAGAAAATTGAATTTTAACCCAGTTTCCGCGTCAGTCGCTTCGCCCAAATGAGAAATCAAGGAAAGCTAGCCTAATTCTAGATTTTAGAATTTACTAGCTTTTGTATCTAAATTAGTTAAATGTAAGCTAAATATTTTGGTAACGTCCACAAGAATATTTCATTTTTGATATTTGACTTGACCTTTCCATGCCAACGAAACACAATCGACACCCAAGGCAAGAAATGTAAACAATTTCGACTGGAATCCCGAGGCCGGGAATTTCTTCATTTTCACTCCACTTTGCGTTGTCATCCTTCGATTCTAAAGCGGAGAGCCGAAAATTTCTTTCTGTTGGTTGGCCATCAAAATTTCGAGATTCCATCAAAATTTCGACAAGATCAATTCACTCGCTTCGCTGTGATCGTGATCGGAGGAATTTTTGAGTAGGTCGTCCATCGGTCCGTCCAACCGGGCATTTCATCGGGATCGAGATGTCGGACCAACCGGAAAATCTGGAAGGACAACCTCGCGTAAAATCTCCGACGATCACCTTGGCCATGACCGCGAGTCAATCCGCAACCATGGACAAAAAATATTTGACTACTACAAAACTGTATGAAGGGGATTTGGTCGTTTTTCGTGGTGGGTTTCATCAAGATCGGATGAGTCCGTCTTTTGGAAGAATCTTGCCTTGGGGTCATCCATTGACTTCAAATATGCGGAAAGAGCAAAAAACAAAGGACAGTGATCGGAGATTGGTCGAAAAAGGTGAAAAATGCATCGTTCAATGGGAATCTACGCGAATGCTTCAGTTGGTCCAACGGAAAGATGTAAATACATAATTTATGAATTAAAAAATTAAAATTGGCATAATTTTGCTAGTTTTTTCTCTATTTCCTTCTTCATTAATTTTCTTGTTCTCGTTTTAGTTAAGCTTGGTGGATCGACAATTACGAAGAGGACAAGCTGTTCGAGGTCTGGACGGGATGGAAGGTGTTGTTTCTGATGTTGATGTAGAGGATGACTATAGAAATTCTCGGATCTAAGAGTGTCGTGGAAAATGTTCCCAAACATCGAATTTACCCTTTTGAAGTAAGAGTTAGACTTCTGATTTTAAATAGAGGTAGAAGGCTAATAATATGGTCATTTCTTTCTTTTTTAGAATATCGTTCGCAGTCAGGAAATCTTGTATCGCGGTTGGGTTGGAATTGTGACAAGCGTTCAACGTAATTTGAACTTCCGACTTGGCTCTGGAGGGATGGTTTCCATTCCGATGAATGAGAATGATGGGTTCATGTCTAATGACCCTTACTGGGTTCCTGGATCTTACTTCCCTGGACAACAAGTGCAACTGAATTCTTCGATGCTCAAGAAGGGAAAAATTCATGACGCTTCGATCAAGGCTTTTTTCTGGAATGTTCCCATTATCAACTACATCTTTGCCTTGGACAGTTTTACTGTGTTGACTCCTTCTGTAAGGAAATTATTGTAATTCGTAATTGTAGGACTAGTTCGCCTATAATGTGTTGAGTTTAGAATTTTAATATTTTGAATTTGCTCTAACTCGGGCAGGTTCTTGGAATAAATGTTCTTTGGCTCTGCAAAAACCCTTTTGAGACAAAATTGAGTGATCAGCCACCGCCGGAGTATCTGAATGCTAAAATGATGACAGAAGTAATTCCTATTGGAAATCCGAGTTGTGAGACACTCAACAATAGTAGCGTTCGTAAGTACACGCTCCTTCCAAGGGAAACAGTCAAGAATTTTGATTCTTGGTTCAAATCTTTCTCGAGTCGCTATTCGAATCAGAGGAAATCTGGACCTAATGCTGAGCCAGTAGTTCCTTTGAAGTTTAAGGTAATTTGTGCCTTATAGTTATAAATCCTAAAGAATTCTCAGTAATTGAAACGTATTTATTTTTCTTTCCAGAGATCTAGTAAGGGCGACGTGGTCAAAGTTCGTGTACTTCTTCCCCAAACAAACGTTGAAGTCAAGTGGGAGGTAAGTGTTTTTATACGGAGGGAACGTAATTGAATAAATTATAATTTTATCATCGGTTCATTTTTCGGTAGGATGGCCGCACGGAAGTTGTGACGGCCACTTCAATTCCCTATATCACACCTTTAAAAGAAGAAGCTCCACATAGGGCTGGGCTTGTAGTTGCAAAGGTTTTCTCAGGTCAACCTAATGGCTACAAAACATACGGAATTGTCACCAATAAAGAAGCAGGTAAATTAGTTGCGTTGCAAACTTGTCCTCATATAGTGACAGAAAATATAGTTACGTTCTCAATTTTATATTGTTTTAGATTATAAAATGGTGAATGTGAGATGGGTCGTTATTACTGCTGATAGTCCAGGGGAAGGAGCAGCGCAAGATTTGGGGATCAAGGAAGAATCCGTCTATGATGTCAAGCCTCATGAGGAATTTTCTCTTTATCAAAAAGGGACAATTGTTTTTCTTCAACCAGGAGCTGTGAAGGGGATCAAAGCCGGTACTATCGTGGATTTGAATTTGTACAAGGGGAAAATGCTGATTGCTAATCCTGGCTATCAAAAACAAGTCGGGGTTTGGCCTCATGTAGTCAAACCGTTGAGTCGGCGAGCTTCTTGGAACTTCTTTACTAAAGGATGGCTTCAACAAGAATTGGTTCCACCTTCTTATCAAATTATTCTTCCTGATAAGCCAATGGGTAATTAATTGTATACAACTTCGAGTGAGCAGTTATTTAATATCTAATTATTTTTATTTTTCTATCCGTAGTTGAAAGTGATCCAATCCGATTGTCCGAGAGCAATAATAATATTTTGGAATACGCTTGACTCTGGGTTGAAAAATGAGCCATATTTTCAGACGCTTGATACGGTTCCACCGTTGCATTCCTTCAAAAATTATGCAGAAGGGAAACCCAACATTAGGCGCACTGCTTTTGGCGAGGAAAAGGAATTATTGGAAAACAAACAAGAAGGTATTTGGATTCGAGCTTATGAAGATCGGACGGTAAGCCTAAGTCTGAATAATTGGTTCCTTTGAAAATTGCTTTCTTTAATTACGTTTATTTTGTATTTAAAGGATTTGCTCTCCATTCTATTTCTTGGACCCAAAGATACTCCCTACGAGGATGGTCTTTACATGTTTGATGTCTACCTCCCATCGACTTATCCTCAAGACCCACCCAAAATCAAGTACATTTCGTATTCCGAAGAAATCAGTCCAGTCATTGATCATATCGATGGGGAATTTTGTACTGGATGTCTAAACTGGTCTTCAATCGATCAGGACGCACCATCCATCATTTTGCTAACTGCGGAACGTCTCCAATGTATATTATACTGATAGTTTAAACATTTGTTTTAGTAATTTTAAAATTATGATGTCCTTATATTATTGTGTCCTATTTTGCAGCTGCTTTATTTCACCGCGAACCATTTTTTGATGTCTACAATATTCCCATGGACACTTCGGCAGAAAATGTTGAACGCTCAAGGGCTTACAATGAAAAAA
This sequence comes from Thalassaphorura encarpata, assembly GCA_009869925.1. Taxonomy (NCBI): domain Eukaryota; kingdom Metazoa; phylum Arthropoda; class Collembola; order Poduromorpha; family Onychiuridae; genus Thalassaphorura; species Thalassaphorura encarpata. The sequence continues at coordinate 11,313 of WJEZ01001703.1, forward strand.
TCTTCATCAATGTCTTATCGTCTTACTACAACATGATGCAACGACCTGTTGCACCTTGGCGCAATCAAATTACCGCACAAATGACAGTCATGCTGCAGCAGTAAGTTCAGCAAGGGTTAAGACGTGTTAACTGAAATTGTCCATTAATATGTATATTTTATTTGTGTGTCTAGCAAATTGAAATTCCTGAAGGAACTTCGCACTAACGGTCCAGAAGCATTCAGTGATCGAACCTACGCATTGTTCCCAGTCTCAAAGGCATTTGAAAAATCTTTGACTGATCGTATTGAGAAAATTGAAGATTTGATCCAACCTAGCAGCAAGGTCTTGAAGGTAGAATCAGCGGAACCTATCAAACTGAAATACACCATCTCCAAAATTCAGATCCAAGATATCAGTGAATCCAAGTCTGATGAAAGTGCCAATGCCGCCAACGCAAATGAAAATGTTGGAAAGTTTATCCGAGAGTCTGAATCTTCCTCAAATGATGAAGACCTGGAAATGGAAATTAATAAAGAAGGAAACGATTGACAATGCGAAGAATAAGAATATTCTGGAAGATACAGAATTGCCAGAGGAAGAGGAAACAGCTTAGAAAAGCTTCTTGCCTCAAAGATCAAATTGAAAAATCTTACCAAAGACTAGTTACTAAATTAATTTAAATACAACGTTAGAAGATAATGCCCATTATTGTGAACTCGATTGTGATTTACCTACAATCAGCTTAAAAATAAAATAATATAAAAACTAACTATTACAGCGTAAATGATTTGTCACCCGACCAGGGGTATTCGCAGACCCTGTGCGACTGTTTTTTTGCGGGACCAACTTTCTTATCAGGCGGGTCTTGAGCGCCAGGAATTCCCTTTTTGTTTTGACTCATTAAATAAAAGACAAGAGTTATCAAAATGTCCAGTAATTTATTGTTAATGAAATCGACTGAATTAGTGGAATTAAGTTCAGGGAGTGAGGAAAATGGGGACGATGAGGAAATTCCTGGTCCATCTTCAAAAACTGCTTGGAAAAGTTTAATGGAATTGATGCAAAAGAATCAAAAATCAGGGGCTGGAGTTGCGACGACCAAGACGAATGGAAAGAAAAATGGGATGGCCATGGGTAGAGGCTTAAAACGAACAGTCAGTCAACCACAACCCTTCCAGACCACGATTGGTAATACTAAATCTAGTGATAGTGATAATTTCATTAGTGAAGTTAAACGACGTAGATTATCTGACATAGAAAAATTAACTGGTGCTAATTCCGGGTGGAAAGAAGAATATAATGAATATAATAACAATACTTTAGCAAATTCTAATGCTGGTGCTGGTGCGGGAGCACTTACCCTTGGCCCAAAGTCCCAATCTGTTACTTCTGTCAACATAAAATCAGAAGCCAAAGTCGAGCAGAAGTCTAAGAAAATTGAAGGGCCAGTTTTCCCCATATTTGTCCCAAAGGGGGAAAAGATTATCTGACATAGAAAAATTAACTGGTGCTAATTCCGGGTGGCAAGAAGAATATAATGAATATAATAATAATACTTTAGCAAATTCTAATGCTGGTGCGGGAGCACTCACCCTTGGCTCAAAGTCCCAATCTGTTACTTCTGTCAACATAAAATCAGAAGCCGAAGTCGAGCAGAAGCCTAAGAAAATTGAAGGGCCAGTTTTCCCCATATTTGTCCCAAAGGGGGAAGGGAAGGGAGCTGCGTTGAATTTATCGTCCAATGTTGACAGCAAATGCTGGAGCCAAGAGAAAATTCCTGTGACTCTGCATGTCCCTAGTGATGAGGATGTCAAGAAAGCTGCTACTGCTGCTGCGAAAGCAAATAATGGCAATGGAAATAAACGAGAGTGTCCATTTTATAAAAAAATTCCAGGTATGCACAATAAAATTGTTAAAACTGACCTGACTCATATTTTTTCAATTATTTCCAGGTACTGCTTTTTCTATTGATGCCTTTAGCTATGGATTGATTCCTGGAATCGATGTTTACTTCTTGAGCCATTTTCACTCGGACCACTACATCGGATTAACTAAAAAGTTTCAGGCAAAAACAATCGTTTGTAGTCCAGCTACTGGTAAATTAGTCATACGCTTACACTTACTTACAGTTAATTTTAGTTTTAATCATTTATTTTCTCCCTCAATAGGGAATCTCGTCGAAATGAAATTAGGAATTTCTGAAGACTGCGTTCGAAAATTGGAGCTGAATAAAATTTATTTAATTCAGGGAACAGAAGTAGTTTTAGTGGATGCTAATCAGTAAGAAAACTTAATTTGCTAAAAGATGACTTGCGAAAAGCTGAATTATATTTGAATTTTAAGTAAGAAATACTATTGTTCTCAGCTGCCCTGGCTCTGTGATGTTCATCTTTCGCCTTCCAAATGGAAGAATAATATTTCACACTGGGGATTTTAGATTTACCCCAGATATGTTGATGAATCAGTTTGTGGCTTCACTCCCTAGAGTTGATACGATTTATTTGGATACTACGTAAGCTACAGATTTATTAGATTCTACAGCTACAGCAGATTCTGTATTAATTTTAGTTTTTTGTGCGAACAAAGTTTAATTTGAGTATTTATCTAGATACTGTGATCCTAAGTTTGATTTTCCGAGTCAGACGGATGCAATTGCTCAAGTTGTGGAAAGCGTGAAACAAGAATAATATTTCACACTGGGGATTTTAGATTTACTCCAGATATGTTGATGAATCCGTTTGTGGCTTCACTCCCTAGAGTTGATACTATTTATTTGGATACTACGTAAGCTACAGATTTTTTAGATTCTACAGCTACAGCTACAGATTCTGTATTAATTTTAGTTTTTTGTACGAACAAAGTTTAATTTGAGTATTTATCTAGATACTGTGATCCTAAGTTTGATTTTCCGAGTCAGACGGATGCAATTGCTCAAGTTTTGGAAAGCGTGAAACGTCACGTTGAGTATCGTCCAAGTACGTTGATTGTTTGTGGAGCTTATTGTATAGGTAAATCAGAATATAGAGAGAAGTCAGGTTCAGTTCTTCCTCAGGTGCCTTAGGTCCGATAATTATCATTTGTTTTTAATTGATTAGGAAAAGAACGAGTATTTTTTGCAATCGCTGAGGCTCTTAACTTGCGAGTCTTTTGTGAAACCGATAAACGTCGAGTTATCCGGGCTCTGGAGACTCCAGCCTTTTTATCTCATTTAGAAGATGAAGAAAATATGTGTGGCATCCACGTACTTCCTATGAGAGATTTGAATCCTGTGGTAAGTTTTTAATTTCAGGTCAAGCAAAGATTTACGAGTCTAATTCGAAAATTATTTGCAGTTTTTAGCCGAGTATTTGTCACAAAGATCTGGAGTTTACACTAACGTCCTCGCAATCAAGCCTACTGGATGGGAATTCTCGAGAACTGGGACGGGATTGGCTGCAAAGCAATATTTTAAGGACACAGTGACTGTAATTGGTAAGGACATTATTTCCTATTACATTCACTATTCAATCTAATATTCAATTCTATTTATCCAGGGGTTCCTTATTCCGAACACTCTAGTTTCTCCGAACTCAGGCAATTTGTGAGTGCGTTGAAACCTTTCAAAATTCAACCGACTGTGAATGTGGGAAGTGAAGCCAAGAGGACATCAATGAACACTTATTTTCATAAGTGGCTTACCGGGAATGGAAAATTCTGATTCTCGTTTAATTTTAGGATTCATTTTAGCTAATTTTGAACGTTCAGGGAGTTTTTTAAGCGTGATCATTTTTTTTTAAATCAAGTTTGTGATACTCTTCGTATACAATTTTACCAATGGCTATTACTAAATCCAAAACTAAGGGCAGCTTCATCGGTCTAGAATTCGATGAAGGTTTGATATTATGAAACTGTCCTTAATCCGAAATAAATTGACGGTGCGGTGCGCAGAATTAATCGACATATGTATTGTCCGATCGCTTTTTTAATTGCGTTATGTTGGAAATTTAGGCTTTCAAAATCAGGAATTTCAAAACATCTAACGTGTCCTTGTTTTATAATACTGATAAGTGGATTTATTAGAAAGAATTGCCAAATTTTAATACTGATCATTTAGTCATAACTTAATCGTAAAGTTTCATGTACGTATCCAGGATCTGTTATTAGCGATTTTCAAGGCATTTTTACTTTCCAAAAAGTCCATTGCGACATTCGGCTGGGGTTCCTGCTGGTGGAGGTGGTGGATTGGCTTGGGCGTAATAATTTGCCCAATACTGTGCACAGCGTGTATCTGTGGAGAATTAAAATAATTTAGAATTCAAAGAATATTGCAAGGAAGGAGGGAAGGACTAATTAGCCAAGTAATTTTACATTTGAAACATCCAAGAGGAACAAAGCCAAGAGCTGCGGTTGGTCTCGGAGAATAAACTCCACGCCAAGCGTCACTGCATCCACTGTCCATAACTGATAAATCAAAATATAAATTCAAATTCCAAAAAGAAATTTTTTTTACAGTGTAGTAAAATAATTTCTTACATCCAAAAGTTCTCGGGGCTGAGTCAACTTGTGCGAATGCAAAACACGCAAGCAATACACAAGAAAAGGCTAGAACGGATTGAGCCATTTTGTAATTTATTAGTGAACTTGAACTGTTGATTGATAGTTGGTTGAGATACTGAGATTTGCAGTTGGTAGAAGACTGATGACTCTACTCTTGCATTGACGCTATTTTATACTAAAATCTGAAAATATCACATCCTGCTTCTAGGAAGTTGGATTTGGAACCCAGTCCGGATTCCGGATAAGCCCAAAGGGACAAAATCTGGACGTATTTCGTCAACGTCACATCGGTTTGCTAACAATTTAATTCAATACAAGAGCCCAGCTAAATAATCAAAGAAATGTGGGTTTTGCATTTATGGATACAAATCAATACTTTGATTCCTGCATTCTGGATTTATTTGCGTATCT
>WJEZ01001704.1:0-16240 GCA_009869925.1 Thalassaphorura encarpata
GACTATTTCCAAATAAATAGTTGTGAGATTGGCTGATCAAAAAGAGGAATCCGCCCTTGACTTGAATTACGGGCAGGCAAATCTTACTGCCATTTTTACCAAAGCAAAATTTAAAAGGTTATTAACGCGCTCCCTGAAAAATTTACTCTGGCAAGAACAGTTCAGATGGAAAAACTGATTGCATTGTATTTTCAGTAATGCAATAAACCGACTAGATTTTGATGGATTTCACTGTGCCGGATTGGGGTGTCCGGTATCCCCCAAGAGATATATACATCATCCTCAGAAGGAAGGATAAATTGCAAATCGCAATATATTTATTTGTCTGATACTGCATCACGGGAATTAATGTTTTTTTTCATCAATTACAGTATCGTTATTTGCGCACAGAGGAGATTGCAGAGTGTAAGATTATTGGAAACTTTCCTTTGTTTTTACCAAGTGTACTTTCACAATCTCGAGTTTTTAGCCGTGATTCATTTAGTGCCCGTTTGAGTCTTTGCTCGATGGACTTCTGAACTCAACCAGTGAGTATTTCCATGAGCCCTTTTGACTTAAACTTTTGTCATGTTGTATTAAAAGTTCTATGAATAAATCAAAACTCTAGCACAGTTCAGAAAAAGCATTAGTACGAGTATGCTTTTAATAAATTGAAACAATATACCTCACACAGAGTCTAGAGTAAATTATTTGATTTTTTTGGCACTCAAGTTCAACCGTAATTTGAGATAAAATTGCTGAAGTGAATTCTTGCAAAGTAAGCCAGAGGATTAGTGAAATAGGATATAAGAGATAGGTTACATTAGAAATAGGATAGTTCTAAGGATACTAGCTAAGCCGATAATTTAATACTAATATACTAATATACTATACTAATAATTTTTAAAAATGTGTTATCAACCTCATATGTACCTTATTGTTTTAAAAAGGAAATCATCACCCCATTGTACAAGGGAAAGGGCTCACGCTCCATTTCTAATTCTGATACAATTCAATTCAATTCAATTCAATAGTTTATTCAAGTGACAACGAAGTATAATATGACAATGTAAAATCACGTTGATCTCAACCACGGGTCACTACGCGATTAATTTTGATAATAATAATATTAGAAATCTTGACTTTTTGGAACCTTTGGCTACAGCACACTTTCTATTTTGAAAATACGAATTGAACCACCGCTTTAAACTTCCTTGTATTCCTAGGTCATTCAGTGATTTGAAAATACGAATTGAACCACAGCTTTAAACTTCCTTGGATCCCTAGGTCATTCAGTGTAGCAACAAGAACATCATGATCAATGCAATCGAAAGCTTTTTTAAAATCAATGAACACAGCTCCAGTGACTTTCCTTTGATCTCCGGCTGTTCTGACATCATTCGTCAATCTCAGGGTTGCACTAAGGGTGGAGCGATGTCTTCTGTAGCCGTGTTGTTCGTCATTAAGTTTCCCCGGTTGGTCTAAGTATTCACAGAGTCTTAAATAAAGTCCTTTTTCCATTATTTTTGCTGCTGCTGGAAGAATGGAAATTGGACGATAATTGTCTGGTAATGATTTTGTGCCTCTTCCTTTGTACAATGGGTATAATAATGTTTGCTTAAGCGCATCTGGAAATTCACCAACTAGGAGCATCTCATTGAAAAGTTTGGTTAGAACTGGTACTAGTGGATCAACGCACATTTTGAAAAACTTAGGGGGAATGGTGTCAATTCCGGAAGGTTTATTTGTGTCCATGTTCGTGATTATATTCCGGATTTCATCCTCCGTGAATTGAACCTGCTCAAGTGGATTTTCGGGTGGTATTTCAGAATCTGAAGCAACGTGAGTAGCTGGGGTACTTGGAGGTTTGAGAAACGATTCACACAGAAGTGTCAATTTGTCAATTTCATTTGTGACTTTAATATTGTCACTGTTCATAAGGTCGGGGATGGGTTGGTCAGGTTTGGATCGGCCTACTTCAGAATTAAAAATTTTCCAGCTTGTTTTTGATTCATTTGTACTTTCACTTATTTTTGTCTTTATAACTTTAGACTTGTACTTTCTTTTGGTGTGGGTGAGTTTATTCCGCTGAAATTTCAATTCTGCCCAGTCCTCCGCTCTATTAGACTTCATTGCAGCTTGCTTTAGTTTTTTTAAGTGGAGATTCATATTTTCGTAATCATTTTTCATCCAGGCAGGACGATCTGCTTTAACACGAAGCATTTTCATAGGAGCATGCTTGTCAAGGACGGAGGTGATCGTTTTAATAAAGAAGTTCCATTTCTCATTAATTGATTGGAAATCTTCCAATTTTGCCCAGTCAGTTGACGTAACCATCTTTACGAGTTCTTCCTGATTGGTCTTTTTAAAGGATCTGATTTTAACAACTTTACGAGAGCATCTTTCTTTTTTCTTTTTTCTAACGGTGTAGATAACATCGTGATCCGACACGGTGTCTGGAAGAATACCACACACTCTATTCAGGGCGGGACGATTTGTGATGATTAGGTCAAGGAGGGAGCTGCTGCTTTGGGTGACACGAGTTGGAACTTTAATTAATTGCTCACAGTTCATTTGGGTTATTAACCTCTTGAAGTTGTAGGTTTGGTTATCACGCTTTTGCTGATCCATATTGAAATCTCCCATGAGATAAAATTCATTGCCTTGATTGTCTATGAGCATTTTTTCTAATTGTTTTTGGAATAAGTCGACACTTGTGTTGGGCGGGCGGTAAATGAGGACTATGGTGATGTCAGGCATAAATTCTTTTGTTATTTTCACTTTGATTGACTCTACCGGCACTGAAAATTCTGTTTGGGAATTTAGGACAACGAAATCTTCTTTAATGTACAGTAACACTCCGCCTCCTCTGCTTCTGTGATTTTTTACATCAGGGCGGTCTAACCTAATGAGCTGATAATTAGGGATTTGCAATTCTTCATCTTTAGTTGATGAAGTCAGCCATGTTTCAGAAATGCCAAACACATGAAACTTGTTAATATTGATAATGTTTCGGATATCATCTTTTTTAGTTTTTGATTGCAAGTCTCGAACATTTACATGTCCTATTCTGAGGCCTCTTGGTAGCTTTTTTTGTTGATTTTCTCCATCTGTGGTTGGAACTAAGGCATTGGATTGTGTTGGCATAGTCAATGTATTGTCTATAGCTGGAATGATTATAGGCATAGCTATAATAGGGCTAGTCCGATTAGTACAGGTAGGGCATTTCCACATAGTTCCTTCACTTTTATATGTTGGGTACTGCTTATCTACACAAGACTTGTGAAATCCGAGTGCACATGTAGAGCACACAGTTAATATTTTCTTCCGTTTGTCTACTTTATCACAAAGCTCACAGGGTATGTCACAAGTACCACACTCCCATGTTGTGTTTGACTTTAGTGTAAGAAATTCAGCATAAGTCACATTTCCAGATAAGCATGCCTTGTGATGATAACGTGTGCATTTCGTGCATTGTAAGATGAGTTGATTCATTCGCTCTGGCTTTGTACATGTTGAGCAAGTAGGTCCAGGATTGAGGACATTGCCTCCGGACCGTAGTAATAGTAGTAACAATGTTCGTTTTATCAACTTCCATGGCTTGAGCTTATACGAGTAGGTGAAGTGGAGGACAAAGTTACTCACATTGAAGTCACGTTCAATAAGTATGGATGGAGTATAATATTCAGTTAATAACACGTGAACATGACCTTGTTTATATGTTTGTGTAAAGAGGCCGATTCCAATGAACTGTGTTGGAAAAGTGTAATTTGGAAATTTTGAGAGAAAGTCACAGCACTTTTTATCAAATTTTGTGTTTAACTGTTCACATTCACTGGCTCGTATAGTAGTAGTAACAATGTTCGTTTTATCAACTTCCATGGCTTGAGCTTGTACAGGTAGGTGAAGTGAAGGACACAGTTACTCACATTGAAATCACGTTCATTAAGTATGGATGGAGTATAATAGTCTGTTAATAACACGTGAACGTGAACTTGTCTATATGTTTGTGTAAAGAGGCCGACTCTAATGAACTGTGTTGGAAAAGTGTAAATTGGAAATTTTGAGAGAATTTCACAGCACTCTTTATCAAATCTTGTGAATAACTGTTCACATTCACTGGCCCGTTTTTCCACGAAAGATTCTGATTTCGGACTTTCATCGTTCAGCAGTAATGGTCAAAAAGTAGAGAGCAAAAAACGACGTGCAGCACACGGCACGCCATACCAAGTGAAGTTGACTTTGACTTTGACTTGAGACTAATATTAATTTCCTTATCAGCTCCAGTCCTGCGACTTGGTATAAATTACAATTGCTTCTCCACAATTTTACGAATAGCCGACGTAATATTATTTTTTATAATACTTATAGGAGCGATATAGCTGCCATCCAACATCATAGATCCAAACTGTTCACCACCGTTAGAGCTATCTGAGAATAACAAGATTTCGGGATATTTTTCCTAAGGCGGCTTATACACGGGATTGCCCACTTTACACGATATTGACCACCGTTACTTAGACCGCTCAAAGTTTGCAAACATAAGCCTTAGGTATCCGTTTCCATCCCTCTCTAAAATCTTGTCGGCACTGGATCTCAAAAACTAAGCCTTGGATCAAAAAAATTAAAGAGCCAAAAAATTTGATTTAGGCCACAATCTTCGCAACACCATCGAGTTTTTTCAAAATTTCCTTTCCGTTCAAAAGATATTGCGATCAAAAAACACGTTTTTTGGATTTTTGACGACTTTAGAAAAACATTTTCCTAAATGTAATTTCAAATTTGGAATCTCCTTGAAACTACGGTTCTTATAAGCTATCGTGGTATGGGCTGGAATTGTTTTTCACTGAGTTACAGCGTTATGAAATTGGACTTTTTAAGTCCCATGCCAAATACACGTAGTAATGCTTTGTAATAGTAATTGTAATTTGTAATAGTAGTGCATTGGGATTGCGACTTTGAGCTCGAACCGTCAACATCACCTCTGCGCTCAGTCAGTGATAAAATTTAATTCTAATTGTTGCCCCAGACCCCCCGAATCATAATAAAATAAAAGTGTTGTGAAATTTTTTAAATTAGTGCTAAAATTCACAAAATCTTTGAGAAAGTTTTCCATTGGAGTGCACAAGAAAGTTTTCCTTCTTTCCTGTCAGGGTGCATTTACATTGCATACGATTACGTAGCAGCAAGCAGAATCAGAATGTATGAGTTCAATTATCATTCCTGTGTAGCAAAGCAAGTTGGGCTTGCTTTGCTTTTGTGAATCCTGTTGCGATAATCATAAATAATCCCTACCTATAGCAGCCCATAAGAAAAAAATAAAGTCAGTTTGACTGACTTTGTTGGAGGATAGTTTGACTATCCTTCTCGTCACCTTTAGGGTAATCGCCGGAGTGTAGGAAAAAAGTTGACTTTTTTTCCATTCCTGATAAGGGTTCTCTGCATTGCATGTTATTACTAAACAAACAAGCAAAGCCCGAACGTATGAAGGCAATTAACATTGCTGCACAGCAAAGCCAGTTCGACTGACTTTGCTTCTGTAACAATTAATCTCTACATTAAAAAAACGACAGGGACGGTTGACTAAAAAAAAGTAAACAAGGTTTGCTTTATGTTATTGACCCCATACATAAGCGGACACAGAATTGCTTGTTCCTTTCATGTTTTCTCGTATTAAGCAAATCTGATTTGCTTTATCCCAGTTCAAACTGAAAATTTCTAGGCAAACTGACTAACACAGAGGCACTCACACAAAGTAAACCTTGTTTACTTTGTGTGAGTGACTCTATGCATAAACGCATACATCCCAAGCCTAAGTCTGGTACTACGCCTATAAATACAACAAAGGACATTACCCCTAAGAGCACGGCTGTCAAACGTAAGGAATTTTCACCAGATCCATCACAAACTGAAGTGGATATTCCTAGTCTATTTAAGAAAATTCAAAGGAAATTAGACACTTCGGCTTAAACAACCAACCCAGCTGAGCCAAATTCTGAAATCTCGGATTCCCAGACCTGCGTAACCGCTAAAGCGAAAATAGAGGAAAAAATTAAGGATATGATGCTTGCTATACAAAATGGATTTAGCAAAAATGAAGAAAAGATGCAAGCTGGTTTTAATAGGAATGACGACAAGATACAAGCTGCCTTAAGTAAACATGACGAAAAGATCCAAGCGGGTTTTAATGAAATAAAAACCTCCGTCGCAGACCTCAATACCAAAATTAACAACACAATTGAAGTCTCGACAAAAAATACTCAGGATATAGAGAAATTAAAAACAGAATTTCAAGAGTTAAAAAATACTAAATTGACAGATAACTCGCCAGAAACGTTGGAAAAATTGAAAACTTATACAGACAAGATAGACGTAATGGAACGTTGAAACAACATAATCCTCACTGGTCTGCCCGAAATTGCAAATGAGACTCTCCCTGCTTTGATTAGCAAAGTTGACCAGGTATTAGCTAGCCTAAATATTGTGCCAAAGCCAACTGGAATGATTATGAAGAGAATTGGCGAGCCTAAGCAAGGAAAGCCCAGACCTGTGAAACTTATGTTCGAGTCTACATTTCAACGCGAGAGAATTTGGAGCTTCAGGTTTGAGCTAAGAAAGTCTAGCCAATTACAATCAATTTGGTTCTCTCCTGATTATACGCCTGAAGCCCAGAAGCAAAATTTTGAGGCACGTCAAGCTCGTAGGGGTGCTGCAACAGAACCCCCTTCCTTCATCAGAATCCCTGGCCCACGCTAGGGACTCGGCCGGCTCAGTCAACACAATCAAACAACTCGACACGTACCCATGTACAATAGCACTACCCACATTGCACATACGACACAAGACACTCCCTCAAATTTGACCTTCCTGTACTATAATGTAAAAGGCATAGCCGCCAAACAATTCGACTTCTATCAATCTCTTGCGTCCCAAGACCCTACAATATTCTGCCTAACAGAAACCATGCACAGCAAACCATTGAAATCAAGCAGAATGACAGATAAGTACATAATTTATGAAATGCTTGCAACAAAAATCTCCGATCATGGAAGACCCTCAGGAGGTTTTTTAGTGCGAATAAAAAATGATTTGAGCAAACTTTTTACTAACATTGACTCAGACTGCTGCTGTATGATTTTTAAGCACTTGACAGAAGAGCTCATTTACGTTTTTGCCTACATCCCTCTTAACAACAGCTATAAAAAATCTCTGAAGGATTTGAGCCACAAAATTGCTCCTTTCATGGAAAATGGAGGGAAAATGATGCTGATAGAAAATCTAAATGCTAGGATCAGCTTAGAAAATTTGATTTGCNGCTTAGAAAATTTGATTTGCTCGAGCGAGAGATCTAGCAAAGATATTGTATTAAATGCACGTGGAAATCTTCTCCTAAATGAGGCGGCCGAGCTAGGATTGTATATTGGAAATGGAAACGTCAAGGGAAATGAGGAAGTTAACATTACATTTATACATGACTCTAATCATGGAATGAGCGTAGTTGACCTGTTGCTCTACTCTCCCTCATGCTTCTCACTAATTGAAAAATTTGAAGTGCTCAACTGGACATATTCTGACCATTTCCCTTTGTTAGTCACAATAAACATGACTGGGGCTATCAAACTCATCACGGCAACACCTGTCCCAAAAATATTTCAGCCCACATCGGCCAAAGGAATAAAAGATTACCAAACCCGCCTAGACGCAAAGCTTACCGTGAGTGTGCACAGCACAGAAGCCGAAGAAGAGCCAGTCTCTTACGAGAGATTACATAGTATGATCACCAACACGTGTAAAGAACTGAATCTCCTCAGATGCACTAGACCCCAAAATTCCAACGCAGCCTGGTATGACCAGGAATGCTCAAAACTTTGTTGGACTAAGGACAATATGCTGAGAAGATGGAGAAAGGCTAACTGACTGGATAAACATAAAGAACAAACTTTCCGAGTACCAAGCTGGATTCAGGAAGGGCATGTGCTGTCGGGATCATATCTTTGTGCTAACGTGTCTATACCAAGCCCAACTGGCAATGGCCAAGGAGCTGCACTGCTGCTTTGTAGATCTCAAGCAAGCATTTGACACTCCCAATCAGGAAACTATGGGAAGTCCTTACCCAAGCTGGAGTGACCAAAAAATTTACACGCGTCTTCACTTACCTGTACCGCTATGCCATGGCCAAAATAAAGACCTCACGGATCCTATCAAAGTTGTCAAGAATGTGCTTCAGGGTGAATCTGCCAGTCCCACGCTGTTCAATCTGTTTCTCAATGAACTCGCGGATAAATTGTACACTGCACCTCTTCTTAGTGGTCCAAGGCTTCACCTGAAACTCATCCACCTTCTTTTCTACGCCGACGACCTCGTATTAGTAGCTGAGTCACGTGAAAGCCTCCAAAGAAAAATTGACATAACATGCAAATTTTTTAAGGAAAGTGGACTAAAGGTTAACCTTACTAAGACAAAGGTGCTAGTTTTCTGAAAAAAGGACGAGTAAGTAAAGACGACAAGTTGTACTGGGGCAAACAACCTATTGAATGTGTAAATTCGTATACATATCTTGGTGTTCCATTCTCTTTCACTAGTTCCACTTCACTTGCATGCAAAACTTTCTCCTGGAAAAGTCTCTCGGCACAAGGTGCCGTATTTCATACACTAAGCAAACCTAAGAAGGTAAATGTACTTCTGGGGAAAAAACTGTACACTTCGATTGTCAAATCCACGGCTCTTTATGCTGTGGAGACCTGGGGGCTAAGTCATGGAGAAGAACTGGAAAGAACGCAACAAGCATTCTTCAAAAAGTATCTGTACTTGCCGGTAAACACACCCAGATACTTCATCAGGTTAGAGACCGGACAACCACACATTAAATCTGAAATTTTAGCCAGTGCACTCAGATTTGTTTCAAGAATTTCACGGTCACCGCAAGATTCTCTTATCAGATGCGCATTCTTATGCGCTCAGAGCAGGACATCCTCACCTTCCTGTACCAAGAAACAACTGCCATCCATCACATAAAAGGAATCTACATCTTCCTTAGTGAAGTTTTTAAACAAGTGAATCCCTGAAGTGTCTGAATTTAACTTTTATGATTTACCCCTCCCCCTTGTTGACTGATCCGCTGGCCGTTGCCCTAAATTACCGTTCAACTAACCGTTATTTCACCCAACTATTTAATTAAAGTGCAGTGTTACAATAAAAACCTGACAAGCTCATCATCGAGTAGAATAAACTTACAATTAACTCACGTTAACTATTTTATTTCTAAACAAACTATGCTGTACAACAATTTTCTGTAAATCTTCGTTGAATAGACCTTTGGTCATATCAATAAATTCTCATTCATTCATTCATTCAATGCTAAGTGCATTAGACCTAATGTTGACTCGTGGTTGGCATGTTGGTTTGGCGAAGCCAAACCTGCAAAATTAATTTACACTAAAAAGAAGGAAATATAATAAATATAATATAATAAAATATTATAAAGGAAGAAATAATTTTTTTACCGCCGTGTCCGTTCAACTAAATTAACTCAATAGGACACAAGTGTTTCAAAAAATTATTTCTTTCTTTTAAGGGGACACCGCCGACTTAGGACGTTTTCCCTCTTCAAGGATTTTTTTATTGTACTAGCCTTACGTCAGTCCCGCTGGAGTTTCCCCAGTTGTGGGGTAACCCCCCCCCCCAAAAAAAACCGTCTGCTGTGTGATTGCGCTTCGCGCGCTCATCGTCGGTGTTTGTATTGAGGAAACTTTAAATAAAATCGAAGAAAAATTGATGAGCCTTCAGATTTTCTAGACGGTCTATGTTGAAAACAAAAGTCTTTGGCGCGTAATCACAGAATATTGCTTTCCTTCGCGCTGCAGGCTCCGCGGGATGATTACGCCTTCCATTTTCCTTACTGTGCTTCGATTTTTCCTTTCAGTAGTTGAAATTCACAGTTCAATTGACTTTGATGCACTCAAATTCACAGAACAACAACATATCAGCAGAAATAAGGTCAGACTTTGTTTTCCCATCGTTTTCACTCAGTCTGACTTTCGCACAATACCTTGATACTGGACAGATATGAGTTCCTAGCACAAACCAAGGTATCGCTCGTTATTGAAAACTTTCCCTTCATAGCTCCATTTGGATGCTTTCTTATGGGCAAAAATCGTTTTGGGAAAAAAATCGTAGCGCGCGAACAGAGCGGTCTCAAACTCTACGTTGCACACTTCCTTTTCATGCATCAGAACATTGAATTATCAGTAAGTGCTTCTAAAATTTATGTTAAACTAATACCCACGACGTATGCCAAAATTCATGTACTCAGAGTGTAATAATTCAAAATTTTGTATATGATTTTAATTCGTTGATTTTGTTGTAATTGACTGTTATTTAAACATGTTACGTAAACACGTCATATAAGAGTTAACCCTGAAGAACCTATCTATATATCTATAGTTTACACTGTACTGATCCCTGGCCCACGCATGTAACTGTAATTGGTTAGTGTAATAATATGCAAATTGTGAATGAAAATTGGATAGCCACAATTCGCATTAGGATTCGAATCAAAAAGTTTTTAAATTCAACAACAGCGGGTGAAAAATTCAATATTCCATACCTCTTTTTTGTACGAATCCATCCAGACATTCACAACCGGTGTAGAAGCCTTGATCAACGCAAATTGCATTCTTTGTGCAACGTAAATTAGGCAGTGCTATCAATATTGATGGACTGCTGATGTTTGAAAGTGTGCATGGTCCTGATACTAGGCTGAGGCATTCTTTCGAACTTTCGTCATAGATTTGATGAAGGGGATATTTACATTGACAAAGGCCATCCAAACAAGTTAGTTGTAAATCACTGCACCTGCTTTTAACTCCGCAAGGTTGCCCATATGCAAGTTCGCATTGTCTTTGTGAATTAACGCCGTATCGTGGATCACATTCGCATTTTCCGTTTATGCAGCTAGCGTGACTACTACACTCATTCCTACTGATGCTACTGTTGGTCAAAATTGACATTTCTGAGCTACACACACCACCTACTAGTGTGACGCACTGCTTTCGATGAGAATCATAAACCTGTCTCTTCTGGTCACAGTCACACATCCCGTCGTAGCAAATTAAAGGTCTAAAATTTCGATTGTCTTTTCCACATTCCGAATCTGTCTTGCAACTCTCCAAATATCTGCGCTTCTTTGAACAAGTTCCATTAGAGAGTCTAAAGTAGTCATCAGTACAAACGCATCCACCGCTACTCTCATCGCACAAGGCTCCGTCAGTACAAGCTACAGAGACAATCCAATCGCCACGAACTAAGCCTCCGCATTTTTCACCAACTCTTGCCACACATCTTCGCAGGTCATCTTCATATAAAAGAGATGTGGATGGCGAACAAATACAGATTCCATTTTGACACCCCAAAAGATCTTTTCCACTGCATTCAGAGCTAGAAATACATTCTTGGCCATACTTTTTATCCTCTTCGCAAACTCCAAAAGCGAGGAAAGCAAAGACGAAAATCCCGATCTATTGTTTAATATTATGATGTATTCGTAACCCCATATATTTGCTGAAAATGTTGGAACTAACCTTAATGGATTGGCCCATTATCCAAAGTGGAAGAATTCAATCTCTCGAAAAGCAAATTCAAACGCACAGGTTGGTAAGAGATTATGAATAACGTTCGAACGTCAGACCATTCAAATATGTAATTTGCACGGGTTGTATTGTCTCCCCTACCATGCAGAACAGAAGTGTTTATTGTGATTAATGTTCAATAATGTTCAAGACAGTTGAGATATGTAGAGTTGAATCTTAATATCAGAGGTGAGCGGGTAGCGAACCGAACCAAAGAACGAAAGCCCAGCCTAACAGTTACATAAAATAAAATCTTCAAATTTTCAAAATTAAATCAGCAAAATATCACAATCGATGTTACAAAATGAAGGAAACAGAATTATTGCGATGAGATGATCTTTGAATATTCAAAGGAAACGCAGGGAGGCACGGGTTGTGGGAATGAAAATGAAGCCGATAAGTCTAACCTTATGAAAACTATATGCAACGCTACCACCAGCATATTTATGTTTCACGTAAGTCGAACCGATGCATGGTAGCCACATTTCAAAACGAAACTTCTCTACAGGTCGCAATTCTTGACCAAATCGAAAATCTCCTCGAATTTGAGCGTTTCAACGCTTGGCTCCCATGCTGTGATCAAGGCGACAAGGCTAGGTACAGGGGATCAGGCGCCTAGCTCTATAAATCCAATCAAATGGAAGCGGATATAAACAGAATATAGCCAAGCGACCACGTCTCTGAGGAAGCAAAATAGCTCTAGCGTTTCTCGGTAAATACTCTAAAATGGTGCATCTAGTATCTCCTAGGGTTCTCAACCGATTTTAAAAAACTAAGTCTGGAGAGGAGCAATAAGTAATAAGGTTTGCTAGGTTGAAAATTTTATATTGTTAAAAAGTTACAAGCAAAATAAAAATGTTGACAAATTTCTTACTGCGCTTCACGACGAGACCAGTAGTATTACAATGCCATACATACGGCAGTCTTCCAACTAATATATTGGAAGCATCCGATTATAAGTAATACTTTGAAAATGTGTTCGTCAGGTAATAAATAGGAAGCATACCCTTCCAATTTAAAAATTCAATCGTTAGTACGCCTCACAATCTCAGACCATATTCTGGTTGGAATGGGACCAATTTTCACAATTTCAGAAATACTAATTTGTTCACTACTACCGGGCAAAGCCAAGCTATTGTTGACAGAATAGTCCTGCGCTTTACGATAGATTCGCTGGCATAAAAATATTATTCAGACGACAGTTCATCCAACTAATATATTAGAAGCGTATGCTTGCAACAACTACGTTAAAACTGGATTCTTTCAAAGCTTTGTCCTCGATACTAGTAACACTTATCAAACGTTATGATAGACGTTTTTTGGCAAACAGTCAGTCCGGCTTTGAATAAGCCGGATAACCTGAGATGCAAAACCGAGTAGCATGAAACCCAGAAGCAATCTGGAAACGTACGTATATGATACAGATTAGTTGAAAGCATCTGCTCCCAATATATTAGCTGGGTGAAGTATCGTTTGAATAACGTTGTCATGCAAGTGGATTTATCGCGAAGTGCAAAAGTAATTTTGTCAACTTCTTGATTTTGATTGTAACTTTCAAATGAGAAATTTTTTTCACCTAGCGAACCTGAATTCTCATCTCCTGGGAGGAATTACGACCTGTAGACTATAGATATAGATATAGACAGACGAAACAAAAACATACCTAACTAGTCAACCGGCTAATAAAGAGTACAAGTAGACTTCTACGGCTACTTCTACTTTCCCTACATGAAAAGTTGTTTCAAACCGTTTCCAAACCGTCGGATAATACATTAGTTGGACGGGCTCTTGTTATGTATGTCGTTATGTATTTGAAATATGGTGAGCTTGCTCTGTACCTGTCGGGTCGGGTTCAATATCAATATTATATATATAATAAAATATCACGTATTCAATATCAATCCATTTAGAGGATATAGCAGGTTAAGCAAAGTCTGATGGCTTCAAACACAAGAATTTTTGCTTTGGTAAAGGGTTCGACCTATAATTAAAATATTCCTTGTTGCGTTCAAAGCATTATTATCGACAACAAATAGTCAATAGTAACCTCAGTAAATTTCCGGGTCAGGGATTTTGAAATTTCTACCCGCTCTCATACACGGCCTTGTGTATAATAGATATGCGGTGCAGTGCACTTCGACCACCTTTGAATGTGTACGTGCTGATACTAAGTAAGCACATCCTTATTATATGACTTTCCTGCTCATTTTCACAGTGTATCATGGTTTCTGCAATAAGCTTACTTGAATGAATGATTGAATGAATTAATTTATTCCTCAAAAGATGATTTAGTCATACGACCCTTACATCCATTTACCATTTTCATCTATAGATAACAGAGATTTTAGTAAAAAGCTAATATTTAAATAATATAATAAAGCGCCTGATTAAGTTGAATCCATTATATAAACTTCGCGTAGCTTCAGGGCTCTTTTCCAGAACATGTAAAGTGTATTAATGTCGTTTACTTTATATTTAGTAATTTCACTAAGGCAATCTAGTTTATCCTGTCTGAATTCCCTGTAGTGTGCACAAACAAAAGCAATATGCTCTTTGTTTTCTAACGCTTTAAGATTGACGCGAATGACTCGATTGCTTTCTGCAGTAAAATTCCCAACACGGTAAAGGTCATCAAGTAGCATGTTTGCTTGTCCATATTCGCCCAAAATCTGTAAAAGAAATTTTTATCTACCATGTAGAAATAAATAAATGTCGCAGTATACTGGCATAATGCTAAATGCAACACCAGTATGTGGTGTACTACTGGCGTTATGTAGGAATATTCTTATGCTGTAATCTGACTGAAATAGACAAAAACTCTTAACAAGTAAACGCTGGTGCTAATCCTGTGTTTTCCAGGTTCTTCAGGGGCTGGCGGTTGAATTCCAAATATAATGGAACCAACGGTAGAGCTGTGTAGCTCCCACCAGACTTTTTTACTAAAAGGAAAATGCTAATGATAATTAGGGATGCTGGACATAAGGTCAACATGAAGCTAAGATGGGTAACACAACAAACAATTTAGAGGTCAACAATGCAAAAATAAAAATAACACAAGCGCAAGAGAATTGCTTGGGGCAACGCGCGACTAATAACAAAAATTTGGGCAGAGCCTCCGGCTGCAGGGTTTTCCCAAAATAGCGCAAATACACTAACTAATAAATTCCCGAAGGGACGAAGAAAAATTGGGCATAGCTTCCGGCCGAACTTTACTCTAAAATACACGTACTGAGGCAAAATGAGATTTTGCCTCAGTACGTGTATTTTAACCCAAACCCAAAACTAAAAACCTTAAGTTACCCCAAAACTCTCGAATCAAAATAGACTCCTAAAATAATTTAGGACAAAATGTCCCAATACGCCCCACATCACATAAATGAATTAATAGGAACTTAAATGCGGGTTCCATGGGGTTTGTGTGATTTCTATTCTTTAAGAATCCATGGCAATTTTTTGACAACTGAAACTATGCATCTCTTAACCAAAAAGCAGCCTAGACCCTTAAATATTTCCCTACGTCCTTCCCATTTCCCAATATTTACCCGATAATATTCTGAATGAATAAAACAATTGGAAGAATTTATCAGCTGAATTGAATTTATGAGCTGAGTTAAATTTGAGCTGCGTTGAATTTTGGAGATGATTTTAAGGGAATGGTAAAATGATGAGAAGTGAAGAGCCAAGCCAAATCCAGATCCTGAATCGAAGTTGAGAAATAAAATTTTGAAGACTGTTAAAAACTTTTATTTTTATGATTTGAGAGCAAAAGGCCAAAAGAAACTTTATTGCAAAAAAGAGAATTCAACTACCAAGAGAAAACTTTTAATTTATTTGGAGGTCTTGGCAGAGCAAAAATTAAATGAAGACTCACCCCGTTTATTGGGCTGTGGTTTGAATTATTCTTTCTGGGTCTGGATCGGAGGACAGGAAGCTAGACTGGATTGGGCCAGTTTCTTAAGTTATTTCTAGCTATTTAGTTACGACCCGTGTGCAAAGCACACAGACGTTTGCACGTGCACAGAAGGCATGTCCAGGTCGGATGGTATTGTCTAGCGCGTGTTACGTTGCATTGCACTGCATGGTATTGCAGTAAAGGAGTACATTTTCCTTGCTTTTTCTTAGGAATGACTCAAGCTGTTCTGATCTAACCTGGGCCAAGCATTAGGCAAAGCATAACATGGCATGGAACTATTTAGTTCCATGACCAGGAATATTTGCCTTACGAATTTGCCTTACATACTCCGCCGTCTCTCCTTCCCTCTCACCAAATTTATCTGGAATTTCAACAATCATAATGTTCCTTTCCCGATCCTTTCTCAATAACTTAACGAATTCATCTTTCTCTGGTAGAGTGTTACGTATGGCAGCCTCAATGATTGTTTGCACGTCATCTTTAGTTAGCATGTTATTTCTGATATCCCTAATCATCGCCTCAATTTCCATATTTGCCGGTGGTTGTGGAAAGGACTGATAGTCGTTATTGGATTCAGGGAACGTGTGACTTATTTTTTTTCTTTTTAACTGCTTCTTCTGGAGAAGCACTTTCTTCTCGATCTCTTTTAGTTGAAGTACATGATGACATGGATCTTGTACAAAAACAATGAATGGTCAGGGCATACACATAATGTATAATA
>WJEZ01001705.1:0-16240 GCA_009869925.1 Thalassaphorura encarpata
CCTTTGACCATACGACACTATTTTTATCCTCTTTGACTCAAATTCAATTAAGAAATGTAGAAAGTTCATGATGCTATCAAAAATCTGAGAGAAAATTAGACCAATCTGTCAGAAAAAGAGGTCGAAAAAAATTAAGTATGCGAGATTATCCTTATCCATGCACTTCCAATGCCAATGCAAGTTCAACGCAACCGGCCAGTGCAGCTTGTGTTATCATTATGACTTATGACTGACTATCTCAGCCACCTACAATACAGCATAGCATAGCACATGGAATCATCCGTCTTATTTCATTTTTTTCAAAGCAAACTAATAAAAAAGCCAAAGCAAGAAGATAGATTTGAACTTGGGAAGAAGGAAGGGTTAAAAGTAGGGTTATCTATCTTTATACACTCAACACTCATTTAATGAATCTTATTTATTCAGAGTGTGAATTGCGTACGCACTTTTATCAATACGTGCGTGCACTTGTAGTGCAGTGTGGGCACAAAGCACAAGGTTTTACTATGAAATCATAAAATCTATTCAATTCCATGACTGCTGCAGGGTTGGGCATTGGGATTTGTGTTGGTGGAATAAATTAGGAGGATGTCTGATTATATTGAAAGGTAGATTTGTTAGTCTTATTGGAAGAAAGATTGGAACTGTGGCCAATGCATCAATTTAAATAGAAATAGAATTCTGAAAGTCAAATATTCTTCACAGATTAGCACATTGTTTGGGGGTAAATAATACTTGACAAGGTTAAACCTATTCCCAAGCCCAGGAAAGCAAATATGGCACGGCAAATGAAATCTAATGTTTATAGCCTACTCTAGAAAACACCGCCTCGTCTCGTTCTAAATCAAGTTCCGCCTTTTTTTACTCCAATCCAAATAAAGGAATAATAAAACAAAATGATCCGATGCAAAGCAAAGATGTTTGCCCGGAGGATGTTTACTCATTCAAAGCTAATGCAAATGCCAAAGCCGCCATTAGCCCCAGCTTGGACTTGGACGGACATGGACAGGACTTTACATAAAGTGCCTTCATTTCATCCGACAATCCATCCAAGAGATATAAATCTAACCCGTTCTTTGCATCGCATTATGATTACATTGCTTTAGTGCGTTGCGTACTACATGTATGCATGCATGGCCATAATAATATTGACATTTCTGATTTGATAGCAAGTCCTTTGATGCCCGGACTCTCATAAAGGATAGAGCGAATGAAGGGTAAAACGAAAAGGTAGTAGTAGTAGTAGTAGTAGTAGTAGGAAAATGAAATAAACTTCGCATCACGACGCTGATGATGATGATCATCATGAGGGCGTAATAACCCCAACCAACCGAATATTACATTAGGAACCGGAATGGGCAATTTAAGAGCTAGGGGTTCTCAGACACATACTAACATTGTATGTTCACAAAGATTTGATCCCCATGATTATATTATATTATGACTTTGGCTCCTGTGCTGCCTAAGAAGAACATATCAAACTTAATATATAAAATTGATTCAGTTTCAACAGAAGTAGAAGCAGGACTAGTTTGTGTGGTTTAGTTTAATATCGTCGTGTAGAAACCACCCCGTTAGTCAGCATCAGAAGCAGAAGCAGGCAGGTTGATTTTCCAGATCCAGAAGCTGGCTAAAACCAGTAGATCTCTGCTCTAATACAAAAACGGCTTTAGCACACCGTTCTGCTACTTCACCCGACTGACTGTGGTATTACCTCGCAAATGGACATGGATGTATGAAAATTGATCTCTCTACTCAAATAACAATTTCAACCAAACGAATACAAAATTAATAGACTTACCCCAACTTCACTCAAAAACGACCAGAGAAACTTTTAGAGTTATTAAGTATATTTTGATAAATTTTCAATAAATTAATTGGCGATTAGATTTGGTTCAGTTTTGTTTGGCAAGAATTATGTCGAGACTCTCCAAATATTTCAGACAAAATCGAGACAAAAATAAATCTAATCGATTGAGTTGATGCATCTTCATAATTTTTATACCAGAAAACGACAAAAAGAATGGGGAGCAATTACATATCGGATAAAAAAATTTCCCATTCCTTGTTTCTGTCAATATTTCAAGACTACTAAGATTTATTCTCATGATGAAACCCGTTCAGCTATCAACATCAAAATGGTGCATCAAAAGCAAAGGCAATTTTTGGCCACATATGCATAAAGTCCACAACGGGCATTAAACGGCAAAGCTAAAATTATTAGGTCAATTCACTCGTCTCCTAATTTCACGATTGTAAATCGAATGTGAGGGAGCGGAGCAGCCAGGTAATTGCTGGATAGACCGGTTTAATTAAACACGACATGAGGACGATGATCTGCAGACGGGCCAAAGTCAATAGTGAATAATACTTGCGAGTGACTGCACAAAGTAAATCAAGTGGTTAAGAACAGAGCACGGCCAACGACAATTGTATACATTAGATACTTATACTTTATTACTTTTCTAAGACTCTATTATTTATGAACATTAATACAATAGCCCCGATGATTCCTTCGCACATTGGACCTCTCCACTCTAGTGACAACATAATCATTAGCTTAATCGTCATTATTATACAGAAAATGTGCTGCTGCGTGACTGAGAGGCGGTAACTTGATTAGGGTAGAGGACGAAACACTCATCAAGTCTCTTGATTCTGCCTATTAAACAAACTTTGACCAAATGGCACTATATAATATTTTACACAATTGACTTGAATTAAGAAGGGGAAAAGTCTATTTATTCTTCAGAAAAGCTGCATCAAATAAGTCGAGCTCGTTCACAAGATAATTGGCTTTGTTCTTCAATACTTTTGCCCCATCTGCAATTTCGTTCAATTTGTGAATTTCTTGTTCCAACATTTTCATGTCAGACTCCATGTCGCAAGTAGAAGAATCTACGAGGTGACACAGACGAGCAAAAGTTGAGGACAATTCTCTGCAAGAAAAATTAAATCGTTAGAACTTCTTGTAATTGTTAGAAATAACACTTTATGGTTAATCCTACTGTTGAACTTGGTGACTGCAATTTGCACTCGTCAGGTCAACAATGAGTCTAAGTTTCTTTGTTGCATGTTCAACGTATTGTCGTTTAAACTCCCTTTCCTTAGCTTTATTCGTCCAAGTGAGTCTTTCGTACATGTAGAGGCCACCGTAAATGACCCCAGTCACTGCTATGACTCGCCAGCCAACGGTTTTCAGGAGCTAAAAACCAAACGAAAAACCAAATTAAAAGGGTCCATTGATAAATTTGATAAAATTCTAGCTTACCATTCCAGCAACAAGAAGAACGCCCATTGTCCCTTGACTCGTGACGGAAGCAACAGCCACCCGAGATATAAGTGACCAGTCTGGACTATCATCTGACATGAGTGGAGGAGTCATTGGTGAATGAGGCAAACCACGGGGTATCTTAGGAAATGGAAAGAGAAATAATAATTTTAGCATATGTGAATGTAATTCAATTCAAATGCAATCCACATTCATTTCCTTCTGCCCTGCCTGCTGTGGAAAACTTGGCACGAGAAAGTTGCACAAAACCCATAAAGTCAGTAATTAATCGTGGGAACGATTAAGCACCAGTAACTCTTCCTAATGAAACTGCCTGGAACCATGTGCCGTGCCGTAAAACCAAGAAAACTTGGCACGAAGAAAGTTGCACAAAACCCATAAAGTCAGTAATTAATCGTGGGAACGATTAAGCACCAGTAACTCTTCCTAATGAAACTGCCTGGAACCATGTGCCGTGCCGTAAAACCAATAATTCACCCTGGATAGATGTATGGAATAGTAACTTGAATTGAACTTACGGGTTCTACGCGTTCTCCACATCCCATGCCAAACATTGAAAGCCCTTTCCCTTGTTTAACACCCAAAAATCGGTTGAACAACGCAGCTATTCCAAAGGAAAATTTAAAACGAAGATCTTCTCTAAAATCGCTGCATAAATTGTCACAGTTCAATCGATACAAAACTTCAAATGGTTCTCGTCTTGGCATAAGTTGTAGCACCTTCTTGTCTTGTGGCAAAAGACTAGACATTCGTTCTAAAACACAAAATAAAATTAGATTACGTGGATTAGAATCGGAAAGAATTACAAAAATTCCACAGAGATTTTATCAGAATATCAAAGAATATAATTTTTCTTGAAGTCATAGCCAATTTTCAGCATCGCTTGTCCAAAAATAGCAAACCTATGGAAAATTCCGTAATATACTCAAAGAAAGAAATTCCTAGTAGAACATACAAAATACAAGTTCAAAAATTGCGTAATATTACTGGCGTTAGTAAGCCCGCTACCGCACTGGCCATGAAAATACACAATAGATTTGAAGAAAGAATTTTGCAAAATAAGGCTAAGATTGGCTGACTCAGACTTCATGGCCCTGAGTGAGTGGGTTAACTCCCCAGGGGAATTAACCTGGGATCACATGTCAGATTTACGTAGAACTAAGGAACTCATAGCACTACTCATTTTCCCTTACCCGTCATTTCTTTTTGACTACTCTCCATATTTAAGGCTAGAGCCGTGCTGAGCCTGGCTCTAAGATTGGATCCTAATCCAGCCTCCACATGACTATGTAATTCCTTTTTGTAGACATTCAAAACCAAGTCATCTGCATGGAAGGATGCGTTGAACTCATCCACAAGGACTCCTAGTCTTCTGATTTCTTCACTTAAAGCCTTACTCACTTTCCCTTCAACATCTTCAACCATTTGTCTTATCTTATCTTTCATTTCTTGTGTTAGAAGTTGGAGTTGTTTATCTGTAAAGTCAATTTTGTCCCATAGTTCCTTCCTTACTAATGTCTTTTCTTGACGAAGGGCAGTTGAAGCAGTTTGTATTTGATCTAGCAATTGCTTCGTTTCTCTGCAAAAAAAAGTAAATGAGAAAATACTTGAATGAATGCAAGAATTGTTCTCTCGAGGAAATAACTAGTGCTTTCAAGTAAGTAACGGGCTAGTTCATCTTTTGAAAGTAAAAACGTTCGGTCTGAGAAAAAGCTTCACTATGCCCTTACGGACATTTTGACTTTTTTCCAGAACGAACTCTACATTTAAACATATTTTAGGCAGATCGGATGGATTTCCCAAACTTTATGTTATTTTTCACAGAGGGACCAAATTCCCGTAACACCTGGTTGACATTCTTAAGCATTTATTACCCTGCGATGAGTTTTCCACGTTGAGAATGCTGCTCAAACTTAGTTTTCACTGCAGATTTACTTATGCACTCTTCAAACTTTCTCTCAAAGTCTTGAAACTACAAAGTAGCGAGCCGTGAAACCTTCAGCAACAGCTCCAGCTGGAAATAAAAAAAAAGAATTCATCACCATCACAATGGGTGTTCAAACGAAACGCTCACAATTCAAAAGTATTTCATCTCTCGTTAGTGGTTTATCTAACTGGCAATTTGATTTTGATTAGTACTTGAAGCGTGAGGAAAGTACTTGCTAACCCCTAACTTTATTTTATTGAAATATCATTGAACAGCATGAGTCTGAAAGACTTACTTTGAGCTGGCAATCCTTTCAATTCTTGAAGACGAGCATTCAATGCTTCTTTCGCACTCACAAAGAAAATCCTTTCGGCCACCTGCTCCTTTGTCGACACTTTCAATTCCTTTACTAAAAAATCACTCGTTCGTTCCATGTGTTGAGCTCGAACCTAACAAGGGAAATTGTAAAAATATAGAATTGAAAGTTATAAAATATCAAGTCCTATTAAGTGCATAAAATTTCAATTGTTAACCTCGGATGCCTGTCCAGGCTGCTTGTGTAAAATTATTAAATCATTAAGTACAATGTTAAATGTTAATGTTAACTTTTTTCCTTGCTAAAAAAAGCTTCGCACGTTTTCCTAATGTCATGCTCCACCGAATGACACCTAATCAAATCAGTTTCACAATTTATTATAAAACAAAAAATATCGATAGGGGTCGAGCTACTGTTCTAAATAAAATGATAAATACAGCCAAAAAATAAAAATGAAAGAATTATACCTGATCGATCAAATCTGGCTCGTTAGCGGACGCATCCCATCGGTTATTCAGGATAAAAATGTTGGGCTTTGAGAGCCTTGTTGAAACTTTATGAAAAAAGTTTTTCTCCTGTAAAGAAAACGAAAAATATGAACAAAGAGTTAGTTCCATTCTTAAAATATCTCCGGTTAGGAGATTCACTTGATGATAAAAGTTCGTGAAAGGAAAATCCATCTCATTTAAAGTGGCTGAATTATCCATTCGCTTCACTTCCTCCTGGTGGTATGAATAGTGTAGATATTTCAAAGAGCGCACATTTGAACCACTTGAATAAAATCTGGTCTGAAATATTCAAATCCACAGATTAAGCTTACCGTAACCATAAGAGTGGACTCAGCATTAGCGACTAGAACAAATACATCTGCATCCAGACAATGTTTGTCAATCCAATCATCCAAGTTTGGAGAAACATCAATTCCAGGAGAATCAACAAAGACAACATCATCACGAAGTAGAGGGCATTTTTCTCTGGGCCAGTAAATCTTAACAAGGGCAGATTCTGTCAACTTTTCATTGCAAAGTGCATGACCAAGTTGACCCACAGTTTTTACATTCTGTTTTCCAGGGATGTCTTCGATTTCCAAATATGGCTCTTCTCCTGGAGTCTCGGCACCTAAAAACAAATTGAAAAATTCATAAAAGTGGATTCTTCGTGATTGAAAATTAAATCAACATTATGTACAGCATTTTGTGGGAAATGAGATCCACAACGAAGCTAAGAAAAGCATGGCACAAATCCGAAAGAAAAGAGAAATAAACAATTTGCTCCTTGGGCTAGAAACTATTAATAGTGGAATAGAATAGCAGACGGCCCTAAAAATTATTCTCCCAGTAGACATAAAACAGAACAGGCGATTATTAACCTCAAGCAAACATGTTGTAGTTTAAAATACTGCAATATTTGCCCAACAGCTAATTGACGAAACTTAATTGTGCACTCCACATGTACCACACAAGATATGGATTATAAGAAAAGGTCTCGGAATATGGTTATACTTGAATCCGTAAGTTGTCAATTACTTGGGTTTCATATAAATAACATGTTAATTATGTATTTTAATCTCCACAGATAGCATTCACTTTCGTTTGGACAGTGGTTCTCATTTGTCACCGCATATTCCGCAAAGAATACTACAAATATTGGAAATTGCATATTGGGATTGATACAAACGCGAGGAGGTTGGGACTATTTCTTCTTCTTAGTTATGGTAAGTATTTTAACTTTGCCAATCTAAGCGATATTTAATCTTAAACTCATTCCTAGCTGGACTGGCCGCATTTTGGCTCATCCTTACAACTCTTCTCTACATGGGGCTAAAACAGGTAACCATAACATGGAGACTCGTGTGTAAACTGATGAAGTAATTTCATAATTCCACCATTTCAGAGAAATTCTATCAAACTCCTGGTGTGGTCTCTTCTGCATTTTGTCATTCTTGCACCATTTTCTATTTCCGCCATTTTTGTGATTGCTTATAATTATAAATTATTTCCAGTTTTTATTCTAGTAATTTACCGGGGAATATCCCTGTGGATTGTAAATGGTCTAAATAATGAAATTGTTCACCAGAGACAGCAAGGAATACGTGTTTATCGTGCATAACTCATTTGAGAATAAGAACTTACAACTGGTAATAGAAGCCTTGCCTTAGATGAGAGTATAACTTTAAATATCATCATTGTTTAAAATACTTTATCTCTACCTTAAAATTACAAGTCTGCAATAAAATACGTTTAAGAATAGTCGGCATTTGAATTACCTTCAACTTGAAGAAAACAACTTGTTGTGTGTCCAATCCCACTTGGTAAAATTTTATCACGAAGCATTGCATTGATGACAGTTGACTTTCCATTACTCGTCCGTCCAAAAAATGCTACTTTCATATGATTCCTAGTCAAAACTTCACGGATCCCTTTGACTTTCCCCGCATGATTATTAATTTCTGCAGCCTCCTTTTCAGTCAAAATTGGGTATTTTGGAGGTATCACTGTAGAAAGAAAGGAAGAAAATCGGTCACTAAAATTATGTACGTTACGTACAGATTAAAATTAAAATTTAGGTTCCACACTATCATGGGCAAGACCAAGAGAGGCGCTGGAGCCTGGACAGAGCTAATGCTCTCCTAGTCTTCTAGTGTCTACAACCTAAATTCTAGGAAAACCATGATTGGCCTCTATTAGCATTACTAAGGGTAAGGGCCAAGGGTCCAGGTCCCGTAGTACCAGCTTATTTTAGAGGACCCTTGGATAAAATTCCATTCATTCGTTCCTTACATAAAAAATATTGATTCATTCTTCATTCATTTTAGTAAAGGTCATTCGTTCATAAATTGTCATACAGCAAGTACCCTTTCTCCCTAGGCCTAACATTTCATTTACAGACAAGTTAAAATTACGAATCAAGATTTCCAAGCCTAAGTTACGAATTTCTGAATTAAGACACTTGTGGAACCCTTATTAAAAATTCTAAATTCAATATTCTCACACTTAAGACACTTACCCTTGATGAATTGACAAGTTTCTTGGATGTACTCTTCGATTTCGGTAAAAATGTCATTGATAGACTTCTTGGCTTGAACAAAGACCTGTAACGGCGAAGAGGTAGAGGAGTCAATTAAATTATGACCATTGCCTCGGAGTGAGGAAGCATCGCCAGACCCATCCTGTTTCATATTCATGGACAAGCTGCGAATGTAGGCAGACATTATTGCGGCATATGGGATGGGCAACAAATGGTCGGGTCAGGGGAACAACAGTCAATGTCACAGCACAGTCAATGCCAAATGGATGAGACTCACTAGTTAACAAAGCATCTTCCCTGCAAAATAAAAAAAAGTAAAACCAATCTTAATCCAGATTTGATTTTGCTCATGGTACGGCTCAAATCGGACCTAATTCTATTCAAAATTCAACTAAGCAAATGCAAATCATACAAAAAATGCTACTGGATTTTGAAAGCAATGTGCAATTGATACGTGCTGACAACAAAACAACTACAGTGAATTGAAATTGAGTGATATTTACCAATTTGTGATTTGGGTGTTCCAGAGTTGTGCTCATAGCTCGGGCCCTCGAGCAGCAAATCCCAGTCAGACGCAACTTCAGCTCTTTTGCATTGCCAATTTCAATTAGTTCAAAAAATATTCCAAACTTGTCCTGTGCGCAAATTCTTATTCAAGAACCTTAAGTTTTTGACTCCGCGTGATGTGGAATAAGTTAAGTTTGGAAGTTATTTTTTGGCTCAGATCATCATCTCACATGGAACTGCGCCGCTCCAACTGCTCAGTTCAGGATTCAATGAATTGAAATGCCATTCCCGCAACCCTTCCTTTTCTTACGCAATCTTCCTCTATGTCGTAGTCAGTATTCAGGAAGTGACTTGAGGAACTGAGTTTCGGCTTCTTGAATACAAAAATTATTAAATTAAGATACTGAAATCCGGGTGAACAAAATTAATATCAATTCCAGAACGATAAGACATAAAAGATATGAAAGTTCCACTTTGTCGAAGATACACCAATACACGAGTTCTTATTTTAGGCTAGACTTATTTTATTCTTGAAAATTGAGATTCGAGCGAGCAGTTTACTACATAACCAGAATTCTGCTTTTTTGAAAAATTTTCAAGTCCAGCAGCGAGAGCGAACACGATAACTCGTGTTAGTAAATTTTTCTGGTCTCAAAACCAGTGCTCCATACAAAATTCAGGGTTGATTTATTCATAAATTCCTGTATTGCCTTTCACAATAGGCTCAAGAGAAAACATGATACATACAATTATGCAACATATGAGTACTCATCTGCCGAGTTAGGAGTTCTTTCTAAATATTGTCTCTCAATGAGAGTTTCAATGCATTTCTTAATTATTGAAATTGTGGGAGAGAACCGTCCGTTCGACAATGCCAATACCTGAAAGTTACAAATGAATAAGATTGAGTATTGTACATTTGCAACAGCTCTAAATACCCACTAAATTGCAGCTCTTTACCTCTTGAATAAGGACATTGTGCTTGATGACTTTTCTGGATTTCATGATCCGTACAATTGCCGCCTGCATAAAAATCTTCCTATCTTCTTCAACGGACACATGCGTTTGTTCAACTTCTTGTGGCGTTTCCTTCTGAACTGCTGCCGAGATTCTAAATTTTGATCTTTTATTCGCATAAGCTTTGTTTAGTATGAGGACCGTTTCGGGGGTAAATTCCTGTGTGTGCATAATAATGCTGGCTTTAAAAATTAGCATTTGATTATAACAATTAGTCCATTCTTAGATTCCTCACCGAACTTGGACCTTCTGTTTCGAGCAGTTTACACTCGATCAAACTGATAATATGTCGTCCGAGCTGATCATCACTCAATTGTGTACTTTCTTGCAGCTCGTGATACGTCAGTCTGTCCGCGGTTTCAAACTGGAGTAAAATTGCCAACTGAAAAGTTTGCATGGTTATAAAGTAAGTCCGTTTCGTATAGCTCAGCTTTACATCCC
This sequence comes from Thalassaphorura encarpata, assembly GCA_009869925.1. NCBI lineage: Eukaryota > Metazoa > Arthropoda > Collembola > Poduromorpha > Onychiuridae > Thalassaphorura > Thalassaphorura encarpata. The sequence goes on from WJEZ01001705.1 coordinate 10,528, forward strand.
CAGTGGACAAATGGTGCAACCAAGTCAACTTTCTTCCATTAAACTGATTTCCGTAAAACGATTCAAACTGAAAACAAATTGAAAATCCAAAATATCAGTCAATTTTTCATCACCTAGTAATAAATTACTCTAAAAAATATCTTACAGTTTGGACTGATTTTTCTAGCACTTGTGGGACTGCAAAAGGAGAAGGGTTTTGCTGCAAGGGCCATGCTCCTGCCTGAAAAAAGAAAAGACACAAAATTTTCAAAAATCCTGAATTATAACAATGAGACTACGACTCTTATATGAAATTAATGTTAATGTTACCTGCAGGACGAGCATTGAGAAACCTATTCCTAAGGATACATCTTTCGTGGACAAGTAGTCTGTAAACTTATTGATCAAATCTTGGCTGACACTGACATCAGTGAACATCCGGTGCAATTTATTCGTAAATTCATAACCACACGCTTGTTTCAACCGATTGATCATCCCTTCTTCCGCGTCCATTGAGTGGGATAACGTGTGAATGAGGCGTCTAGCCAAATTCCTCGCATAAAATTTTTGAAAAATGTCCTTGTCATCAATATATTTAAAAATGATAATGGACTGGGACAACTTTTCATCAACTTCTGGCTCTCCTAATCCCTTCGTTGATTTTTTAAGTAGCGTGTCGCAGTACTTTGCAAGCTGAAAATTCCCGAGATAGATAAATATTAATGTACTATTTAGACATAATAAAATATTTCTTATCGTACCCATTCAGGACTTTTACAAGGCCCACGGGTTCCGGCTGTTTTGTTATTAATCACACTTGTGCAGGCCTTATCCAGAGCAGAGATGAAGAGTTGATCTGAGTTGAAGACATTACAAACCATGTCTTTGTATTTTTTGTGCACAACGATAACATTTTCCACAAAATCCACATGAGCGGTTTCAGATTTTAAATTACTGACGGATTCCAACCCAGCTTTCTTGACGTGTTTTTGAAATGTCTCTGCCAAAACTTGAAGTCCAGCTGAGAGTGGTTTCAGGAGACAATACATGTTCGCCAAATCTTTTCTGTTGTCTGCTTCCACCATTGACAAACATTCCCCATGAAGAATGCCCAATTTATCTGCTACTAGACGTTTTTGACACTCCGCTGATAATTTGGCATACGAGCTGTCACAAAAAATTACCATTTTGGGTTAAGGTTGAAAAAAACATTACAGAAAAGATGTCCAAAAACTTAAATTAGTGCCAATGATTTACCTTGGATGTAAATATCGTCTGGCTCGCATGTCTTCTTCGTGTAATTTGTGAATGACTTTTTCCATAAAATCACTGACTGAGCAAGACTCCATCAATTTCACAGCCTCTTGCGTATAGTACTGTCCAGTATCTCGAAGAAAAGGTTCTTCAAAGGCTTTTTCATAAAACTGTTTCAAAAATTAAAGTACACATTGATAAAATTGCATTATTCTCGTCTCATCGCATCTTTCTCCAGAAACATCAATCATCACTCACCGTAGCATGAGAAAATGGATCTCCAGGGCTCCGAAGACGAGGATCTTCTACAGCGATAAAAGAATTAATGACTCCGTTGACAATCGTTGTGGGAACTGCTGTATCTCCCCTTCTATCCACTCGGATAGCTTCTAGCACTAATTCTATCAAGTCCTTTTGAATAACGTCCAGCATATCCGTCCGCCATATTTCCAGACCTGTCAATTGAAAGAAAGAATCCAAATTCATGTGCATCTTGAGACATTTAAGCATTGACATTTTGAAATTGTAGAGTAATGCCGCAATGAGCAATTCAATTCAAATTTAAACCCAACTTTTCTATATTGAATCTAAATATCAATCTTTTTATACAGCATCGTATTTACTCACTTCGCTAAATAACAAAGTTATGATACTCCCTGTAAAAATTGTAAGTCCAACCAGTGCAATTTCAAAATTATGATCGTATGTTTCAAGAAATAATTCCAAACAAACCGTATAAAAGTTTAGTCATATCATATGATAATAATAACATTAGGTAACATTTTAGCTATGAAGGTAACCTATACCTATAAACTATAACCGGAACAGACGGGACTAATTAAAAATACACCCTAATTCTAATTTTGCAAGTTCTGACCCGTTTGCCATTCATTTTTAGCTGTGATGTACCTAAAATTAAAATGTAACCGTATTGCCTTTGTCTACTTAAAGCAAAATCCACCCCTCGCAAGCCAGATTAGCTCAAGTTGATAAAAATCTGGATAAATTCGCATATGCCTTGCCTTGCATGTGCATCACGTCTGGAGAGTTTATCCTTGGTGAGACGAGCGAGAATGCGGAAATTGCAGAATGCAGACTCAGCCCCTGCGCATTACAACTTGTCTCATTTTCTTCCCTTCCTCCTCACTTCATTCACAAGCCAACCAAATGAGTCAAGTTGCCTAGCCGCCTCTTATTATCTCGGCCTGTGCCCTGGCCCAACCAAAACCAGTGTAAAGAAAAGATCTACACAATCTTAATACGATACGCTACGGTGTACGGTTCAGTGAGTGAGTGAGTGATGCATTAATAAATTCAACTCAACAAACATAAACTCCCAAGTCCAAGTCCTTCAATCTCCGGTCGCGTTCTTTTCGGTGGTCATCAGAAGACCTAAACAATGGCCCCTGCTAAACCAAACAATCAAAATAAAAATGACAGTCAAAATGCCCCTTATGGGTGGTGTATGGGGAAAAAGGAAAGTGATATTTCTATGGCGGATTTGTACTTGGCCTATCGTATCAACTATCCACTTTGTTTAACAACTAGGTAAGTTAATTGCATTCAACTACATTGCATATAATTTTTGTCTTAATATTGTTGAATTACAGACCATGTAAGAGAAACCCTCGCTGCCTTTGGGGGATGGGAGAAAAGAAATGGATCAAAGGAACTGATGAGTCTCCTTCAGATGAAGATGAACAATTGAATCGTAATCAAGGGCAGTTGGCAGGGATTGCTAATTTGGGTGCGACATGCTATGTAAATTCCTTACTTCAGCTATGGTTTCATAATCCTATTCTTCGGTAAATTCAATTCTCATCATATCATATTCTGGCCAACTCAGCGCTTATGGCTTACTTTTTTGATTTTTTTTCAGTCCAGCTATATTTAAATGGAAACCTAATGAAGTTCCACAGCCGGAGACTGCGGAATATAAGCCTTCTTGTCCTATTTCACATTTGCAGGCTATGTTTGCCCGCATGCTTTTGTCCAAAAGAAGGTTAGTAACTCGTATACCATACTAACTAGGGGAATTTTTCAACCATTTCAATAAAAGTTTTTAATTATTCTGTTCCTAGTACAATTGATCCTACGCAATTTACCACTTCCCTTGAATTGAATACTGGAGAGCAGCAAGATGCTCAAGAGTTCTCTAACCTTTTAATGACGCTTTTGGATGTTTTACTTGAAAGATATCAATCAAATGATATCAAAAATTTGATTAAAGATTCTTTTACGGGAACATATTCCTATGAAACAATTTGTGAAACTTGTCATCGCGGTAGCGTTCGCTCCTGTGATTTTCGGGAATTGGAACTCATGGTCCAGGAAAATCTAAAGGATTCCTTGACAGATTTCCTGAAAGAAGAAATCCTGGCAAACGCAAATCAGTACAACTGTAGTCAATGCGAGCGACCTAGAGATGCCAAGAGAAGAATTAAAATTAACAAGCTCCCACCTGTTCTAAACTTGCAACTCATGAGGTTCTATTACGATCGGTAAGTCTGGATTAGCCAAACTACTAACCTAGCATTATATTTTACTTAATTTTAATTGTTATGTCTACATTTTAGTGAATCGCAACAGAAGAAGAAAAACAAGCAGCAAATTACATTCCCAGAAGTGTTGGACATGAATGAATACATCGAGAAAAAGACTTCTGCCTCTGCGGTGCCTAATGAAGATGACAATGTTTATATTTTAAACGCTGTGCTCAACCACAAAGGTCGCACGGCAAATCATGGTCACTACATTGGTAAGAAAACTAAACTCGTAGGAATGTCAACTCATATAATAATTATAAAACTTTTCCCATCAGCTCATATCAAGGATATGAACACCGGGAATTGGTTTGAATGTAATGATGACTCCGTCCAACCCATGAAGTCTTCTTCCAAAACTTTGATTATTAAGAACGAGAGTGAAGGTAAGGCAATAAAATAGTTTGTGGAATATTTCATTAAAATCACTTAACCATATTTTGTAATATCTTCTATACAGCCAATAATAACTCACCAACAACTGATGAGCCGAAGCCCAAGACTAAAACTAAGCAATACACATCTGATGGTGCGTATATGTTAGTTTACACAAGAAAATCATACATGATGCAGCAAACTGACAATGCTATTGAAATTCACGATTTTTTAAAAAATTTGGTCAACGAGGAAGACAAAGCTTATGAGGACGAGTACTTGAAGAACAAAACTGTGAAGGTAAGTAAATTCCTAGAAATCTACTATGATAAGGATACCTCTTGCCTTTATTGAATTTTACGTAATAATAGGACAATGAAGTTAAACGCAAGGAGCAAAGGCAAGAGGAAATCAATTTGTTGTATCGAGACTTGATACCCCCTCCTAAACCTGCCGTGAACAACAGCAACCCCAACAACAAAGAGAATGAAAAAAATGAAAACGACCCTCCAGCCCCAGAAGGAGGGCCAGTGGATATGAATGTAACTTTTATTACTGACAACGTGAATGAGCCGCCTAGTTCAACCGCCAACAACACAAATTCATTAAACCCCGAGATAGACTTTGTCCCTTCTTCCTTCATATCAAAACTTTGCGACTTGAAACTTGATCCAGCAGTCGAGAACCGAACTATAATGTGTCAGCATGGAAAGTTAAAACCTCCATCGCCGAATGACAATTCAGTTCCTTATCGTATTGTCCCAGCACATTTCAGTGAAGTTATCTTCAATCGTTATGAATTCGATTGTCGCCTAACCGGAGATGCCGCTCTTTGTTTTGAATGTGTCAAAACCAATTGCAAGATACTGAACGATTTGGCTGGTTTAGAAGAGGACCATAAAATGTTTCTTGAACTAACGAAGGAGACTCAGAATCCAAAACTGAATGAAGGGGTTTGGATCAGTAATGAAACTAACAGAGGATGGAAAAGACGTGCAAAACTATTACTTGAAAATGTAGATGATGAAGAAATTTCCATGGTTGATGCTGACGGCAGTGAGACTTCGATGAATTCAGAATTACGTTGCGATCATGGTAAGTAAAATATCATCTGTTCCCCTGTAGGATTTGAACCCAATGATATGAATTTTTATTTGATTAGATTCACTCAGTCCTTCTGTCACCAAAACTCTCATCAGCGTCACAGCATGGAGTATTATAACAAAATATTTTCCTGCAGCAATTATGTGGGCTCAGGGAACACCTGAGTGCAAAATTTGTAAAGTAAGTCTAACCTTATGTGACTTATGTCTGATTTTATAAGCATGGAGCTAATTGTACTTTTCTAACATTTGCAGGAAATTTCCCAATCCAATTCGATTGTCCAACAACAGAATAAAGAAGTGGCCAACAGGCAGAAACATCTTTTAAATGATTTGTACTTAAATCGCCATCGACCAAACTCCAGGCACTCCAGAGGAAATTTTTACATTGTTCCAACTTCCTTTGTACAGGAATGGAGAAAATTTATCAGGTCAGTGCTTTAGTACTGTTTCATATTA
>WJEZ01001706.1:0-16240 GCA_009869925.1 Thalassaphorura encarpata
TCACTATAACACTACACTGACTACACCACACGAATGCAACTGCTTTGTATCCAAGCTCATCTTATCTACAAAGTAACTAAAATCTAAGAAATGGGCAATGTTGCAGTTGTTTAGAGCTTATTGGCCCCGATGGACCTGAGCAGATTTAGCCTGGAAGATGAGTAAAAAAAAACATTCAAATGGTTCACTGATGTCTGAAGAAAATTTATTGCACAAAGGTCAGTTTCTAGTAGTCCTGGTCTGGTTTGGACAACTTGGTTTTAAATTTTGAAGATCTAGGGGAACTTTTTAAACAAAGTGAAATCAATCGCAAATTTGAATAATTAGCATAGTCATTTATGAACATGCAGAGATACTCGTAACATGTCATAGGATTAAAAACCTAATGCAAAAGGAAAGTGTCAAATGATAAGCTTAATTGTGGTTACAATTTGGTTTTCTTTTCTATTACAGTTGAGAAACTTCCCTCATTAAATGTATTTTTGTCTCAGATCTCTCATTGTAACCTTTAGCATCTCTAGGATATTGTGGTAGTCGCAAAAAGATATACACTCACATTTCGAGGAGGATTCTCGGAGATCCCCAAGGGATTTAACATTAGAGTCGAAGCTGAGTAACAGTAATGATGTTGAGGAAGATCCAGGAAATCCAGTCTGACTGACTATGTTGCTGTTGCTGGACCAGGAGCGATAAATTCAACCCCTTTTTTGTTTTTGTCCTGCAAACGAGGAAGGAAGCAGGGAATGTAGCCCAGGAGCGCACGTGCTCTCCCGGGTCGAAAGACATTCCCTGGACTTCTGGTCTTCCTCCTTCCTTTCCTGGTTTGGTATGTTTCATCTCTTGGACATAATAATAATGTTCAAGTACCACACAAGAGAGATAAGTAAGTGATGGACGGTCTTATTGCATCCTTGCCGGCCTCGAAACCCTCTCTCCTACGTTGATCTCTTGAACTCTACTCGTGTGCATGCAGACCACAGTAAATTCCACTAGTCTCATTTTTGAAAAATAGTTTCCAGGCCAGGGACCACGATCTAACCAAAGATAAGTTTGTCTTACGGCAATTTAAATCCATGAATAAGCCATGAATGCAAAATTTACTGAACTTTTTTTGTTAATGATTAATAGAAAGATTGAGACTGATTGGAGGATTTAATCAACTATCAGGCATTTCCTACTCTTACTTGTTGGGGTTAGAATAAAAGTTGTTTTTTCTTGTCTTTGGATGACTGCAGCTTCAGGAAGAAGTTGATTCTTTAGTGATTTTTATATTTTGTCCGTCTGTACTTTGGAATTAGGATAATTTTTATCATCAATCACGTGCCATTGTTAAATCTCTAATCATGGGCCCTTCTGTTCTTTACAAATCTTATACATAATCAGAGGCAGTTGAGTTGGACTTATTTTTCTAAAATAATAATTAGGAACCAAGGCTTGGGTTTGAATGTTCTTTAGATCAGGAACGAGGATAGCTGCTCAGTTGAGTACTTGAGTTATTAACGGTTCTATTTTGAGAGTTTATTTTTGTTCCTTGAGCTTTGGTGCCCTTTGCGTATTAGCATATTTACTTTCGATTTGAGTGGACACCAGTACAGTTCTTTTTTCTGACTAGGTCGGAAGGGTCTTCAGTTTTTGAGTGACACGTCAGCCCTTTACTTGAATTTCTCTTTTTGGCTCTGGTGCTATTGTGCGTTTTTGTGTATTAGTGCAGTGCAGTACTGCAACACTTTGTTATTACATGAAGCGCCTAGTATCAACTTTTATTAAAAATTGGATCCATAGCGGAGGAAAATTTTGTCCATGCTGAAAGTGTATGGTACGATTTTTAAAAATTCACGTCATATTTCTTTTACTGCACTTTTTAGAAACCTGTAAAAGGAAGAGAAAAATAATTGTTATCGTTAATTAGCGACTATTTTAACTTGCTCTACATTAGTAGTTCTGTACTGTGTGATTTCTGAGGACAGAAATATTTATTTGTAGTTAATGAAATAAAGTAAGACGTAACAATTCTCAAGCCTGAACGAAATTGAAAAGTTTTCTTCACGAATCTTGTTCTGGTTTTCCGTTTTAACCTGCTCGTAATTGTTGACCCAAGCATGTGCGGGAGATTATGGGTCCTTAGTCATGTTTTAGGAGGAAAAGGACGAATTTGAGAACTTTGGTCAAGTAATGAGAAAGATCATGTCGTATTCTGTTCATTTCCTTGAAGTATTGGTTTCCTTAGTTTTTTTCTTGTGCACACCCTTAACTTTAGGCCAAGATTTTTAGCAGGGAACTCACATAATTCATGCTCTTTCTGTCAAGTCTAGCATCCGTAAACTTCCCAAAAAGATTTTGTGAGCAAAGTAGCGTTAGAATGGATCGGAGGAGAGTAACGTAACATGAATGAATGGTGAACATGGAGAGTTAGGAAAGAGTAATGTGTAACAGTAGTGGACGTACAAAAAGAAAGGGGAAGGGTCAACTAGGAAAGAAACACGTCAAAAGTCCGAAATTTGTTTCAAAAGTTTAACAAAGTCCCCTTAAAAATCCAGCTGCTTTGCTAACTCGCTCCCGTGCTGCTTGTTGGCCAAGGATTGCTTGCTACCCTTAAAACTGACCATTTTTGACCATTTGGTAGCCACATTTTTAACATTTCTGCCTGACAGAAGGCCAGTAAGGTGAATGCAAAAATACACAAGGAACAAGAAATATAGTTTAAAGTATAAGGCACATTAAGGTCCGACACATTATTTCTCGCCTGTCAAATACAATAGAAAAGTGCTTCCTGAAAATCCTGTCCACCTTTAGCCCTTTTCTTTACCTCCCACTCGCACACTACACAAAATAAGTGGGTACGACCACGGCTGGCTCTGACTCGCACTCATATATCACAGAATTTGTAGATTTGTCTGGGTTTCTTTTTTGAGGTCATGAAAATCACCAATTACCCACTCATTTGAGTTTTTTCTTCCCACATTGCTACGTTTTTTTTCGAAGTTTGTAGACTGATTGCTAAAAAATAATTCTAGTTTGCCTAATGAATGACAGTGACTAATGACATTTGACCTGATACTAATATTCACGTTTTCTTATGGCCCTTATCAGTGAATCACAAATGAATAAGTATAATAGGTGGAAAAGGGGTGTAATTTTCGAAGCTGAATCATACGTTAAGTATGAAGCCAATCAATACAATCCTTCCTCCATTTCTGACTAGTCATTTTGGAACAAACTCTTCATCTTCTGACAAAGTAAATAAGACAAGCGCGTGCCAAAGCTGTAGGACTACACGTGAATCTAGAGTTCCTCAGCTCTTATAGCTGTCATGACCATGATGTTTCATGGTGTTCCGAGAAAAGGGTGGATTGGCTTAGGTCGTTGGGGTCAGTCAGAAAAAGTAAAAGTGGAGGAAGGATATCTTCAAGTAGTAGTGTGATGCGAGGGTGGATTCAGATGAAAAAAAGGGTTTCGTATTTTCTCATTTCCCGTATTATTTATTTGCTTCCCTTATTACACATCGAGAGGACGGAGTTCAATATTTAACAAAGGTCTGACTATGCAGTAGACATGTTTTAAATGAACGGATGAATCATCGGAAACTACGTTTCTCAAATTGAGAAAAATTAATACTAGCAAGTAGACCTATCGTGCATGTGACCATTGCGTTTTCACGTCCTTCTCTTAATAGTAGTTTTGTTTTGTTGGTCGTGATGAAGGATAGGCGAACGACGTTGTTCTATTTAATTTTATGTAGGCGACATATTTATCCTATCGGAGTGGACTGGACTAGCCTAGTTGGCTCCATGCTGTTTCATTTTGGAGGAGAGAAGGATAAAATAAAAGAAGGGGTCGAGATAGGAGTCAGATGTCGATGTCTTGATACAAAAGAACCATACGCACTGGTCATTCTCATTCAAAAATGACTAGGCTGACCCTTCCTTTTACTTTTACTCATTTGGTGGACACTGAGCTGGATGACATTGGGGAATGGGATTTTTCCTCATTTTATTATAAGGAGGGTGACGTGTGTGTGAGAAAAATAGCCAGGAAGGGATGACATTGCATGAATTGACTGGTCAAGCTACAAGGGTGCTCCTGTTTTGTGTTCTAAGGTCTATTTTTGATCTAAAATTCGGACCGAGCTAGTAGCGTAGGAGACTGGACTGGACAGATGAAATAATGAAATTGAAATATGACCAGAGATGGAGAGTGACTAGGAAGGGCAAAGCGATTACACTGATGGATTTTTGTTGGGTATCCCCTAAAATTAGGAATCGAAGCGAACGAACGTAGGGTCAAGCAAAGCTGGACATCAGCCTCGGACATGGTTTAAGTTTTTTTCCGAAAACGCCTGGATGTAGAATTTTGGATTGGACTTTGTTTGATTCTGAAACTGCCAGTAGGGAGAGAACATACAAAATCAATAAGTGTAATAGGGATAGAAAACCATATAAAAGCTAAGGTTGGGGAATAAGATGTACATGTGACCTTTTTCCAATGTGAGACAAAAGTTGGGGATCGTCAAGGAAAAAGTTAACTCATTTGAACCAAGGGATAGAAAACTCAATTTGGGAGATTTCGGTTTTGGAGCTCGGACCTTGCATTGTATAGTACAGAATTGATAAATTATGAATGAATGGAGAAAGAGGATTTCAAAGCGAGCCGTGTCAGCTTTGGGTCAAATCCATTATAATATTTTTATTGAAATTTTTTGATTATTGCTTTGGCTTGGCTTCCTTGGATGCTTTAGGCTCAGTGGACGCTTTAGGTCCGGTCCGGTCATGGTTCTCTTCTTTGTTATTTTGTTTGAGGGTTCACTGCCTTCATTCAGATGGGATGAATGTGTTTACTGTATTAGTAATTATTATTGGTCAGTATGATGGGAGAATGGAGAGTTGAATTGAAAAGATACTTTATTGGTGGGAAGCCAGGGCAGGGATCAACCTTTTTCACTTTCATTTCAACAAATAACACAATAGGAAATCCCTAGAGTTTAATTTTTATATTTAACCTTTGGTCTGATGGTCAGGGAAAGTCAAACGGTGGGATCGAAGGTTAGGACTTTGGGGTTGTTTAATGTGATTGGTTCCACAAGTATTAATAATTTAGAGGGTCAGTTTCTCTTAATTTTTTGGGTGCATGTATCTCGTGGGAAATAAGTTTACATTTTATTTCGAAATATTATGAATACCTCTTTTGACTGAGCAATTGGGAAATTCAATTTTTAAGCTTACATATGACCACAAACTTAGTACTAGACATGAGTTGTAATTTGTTCCATTTTCATATTCTTTACAGAGTGAACGGAAACAGGAGGTTGGCGTAATGAGCTAATTTATCCTACGGACTTGGCAACTGGTAATGTTTGACATGTTAGTCGTCCAAAGTAATGGTGGGTTAACCCCACTGACCCCTGTTGGTTCAACACCTCCGGGTGGACATCATCATCATCCTACGGATTTGTCCCCTCGAAGCGCTCGTTCAACGTCCAGTTCACTTATGAGCGATAGTCCGACTTCATCCTCACCCACACCTATCAAAGATTTTCATTCTCATCTTCATCAACATCAGCTCCTTAAAGAAGGTGACAGAGGAACCAATGGTGGATCTGAAGATTTTTCGGCACTGCAACGACTCCAATTTGCACTGGAAAGAAATTCACTTTTCTCAAATCTTTTTCAAGCCAACGGCAATGGTCCTATAAATGGGAACATGAGCCCAAACCATCGCATCGATATTCGTGGAGAGAAAAGATGCGAACTTGAAGATGACGAACAAGATCATGGAAATCATGCACCAATGATCGAGAAATTAAACACATCATTGGACGAATCTGAACCAAGGAGTACGGACAGTTCATCTAATCTCATAGAGACACCGAACGGAAGTCCAAGTACTAATAGTAATCCGACCAATATTTTCCAATGTCCACTCTGTTCTATTATTTGTAATGGAAGACATTCATTCAACGAGCATTTGGTAATTGTTTAGAATTTGTTTGATATTTCCAAATCGTAGGATTAAGTTTTAATTGGTTTTGTTTCAATAGGTGACTCATACACAGCAATATGTATGCCCAAAGTGCGATTATTTGACGAGCAATGAAGAGAACCTACGGGATCACTTGCAGGAAATCCATGATCTGACAGACCCTGATGGACTTACTGATGATGAAGTTCGCGTTCCAAAAATGAATTCTCAGGGCAAAGTAAGGCATTTTTAAAACTGTTTCTGTACTAGGGCATTTGAACAGAATGCTAATAATATTTTTTATTGAACCAGATGAAAACGTTCAAATGCAAACAATGCCAACACATTTCAGTAACAAAGATGGAGTTTTGGGCTCATTCTAAGTCTCATATTCGCCAAGAGAAAAATGCTGACTTGTCCAAAATGCCCCTTCGTGACTGAGTATAAACATCACTTGGAATATCATCTGAGAAATCATTTTGGTTCAAAACCATTCCAATGCACAGAATGTTCTTATTCTTGTGTGAATAAGTCTATGCTCAATTCTCATCTGAAATCTCATTCTAACGTTTATCAATATCGATGTGCCGATTGCTCTTATGCCACCAAATATTGCCATAGTCTCAAACTTCATTTGAGGAAGTACAGTCATAATCCGTCCGCTGTCCTTAATCCTGACGGATCTCAAAATCCTTTGACCATTATCGACGTCTATGGAACTCGACGCGGTCCAAAAATTAAACGTCCGCCACCTGGGTCTGAGAAACAAGGAAGTCAAATTATTCAAAGCCAAGGAAGCCCAGACTCAATTCCTAGTTGCGAAGAAGATGCTAAACATGATTTATACAGTCGAAACTCTCCAGTTATAAGGAAAGAGAATGCTAAAAATTTGGATCAACGTATGATGAAGATCTTTCCGAGCGATACAAGTGACTCAACATCAGATAGTGAAATGAAGCAGCAACATGTTGTAATGCCACCAATTAATGAAGGTAATCGGGCACATGCTTACCCTGCCCATATGAGTGACCCCAAAACTATTATAGAGCAAATGGCAACAAAAAATCCACTTGAATTGTATGCAGCGGCATTAAACCAATACATTTTTGCCAATCCGATTCTTCGTATGCAACCTGTCCAAGACCTTGCAAAAATCGTGGCGGCCAAGGAGCAACAAGATCAGCTTCTGTCACACGTCTTCTCAACGGCCCAACTCCAATCGTATCAAGGTAAACCACATCCTGGACATATTCCTGTGAGTCAGGCTCCTTTAGACCTACGACATCAGCCCCTGATAGACAAGCCCTGGAATGGTAAAGTTGAAGAAGAGATTAATGGGCGAGTATGTCGTATGGAGCAGAGTCCAGAGGATTTGAAAAAAAGAAAACGCAAAGGGAAAGCCCACCGATACGAACGTCTGCAAATCGAGGACGGTTTTAGTCATCATGATGAAGGAGAAGTGCTTGACTTTAGCAATAATAATAATAACTTGAAAGTGCCAGAGAGGAATGATTCTGCGAGCTTAATCTGTAAATATTGCGAGATTTCTTTCCTAGACAAAGTCCTCTACTCCATGCATATGAGTTATCACTCTGGGGATTCTGACCCTTTCTTATGCAGATCTTGTGGAAAGAAAACCCCAAACAAAATTGCCTTTTCCGTACATCTCACTACGGATCCTCACTAATTTAACTCGGTTTGAAAACAGAAATTTTGTAAAGTAATTTCGGCAAGTACTTTTCTTAGAAATATTAAATATAAAAATATATTCCGAATCTCGAAAATTAAACTAAATCCTCAAAATAACAAATATAAATCTTGCCAAAACTCTTGTCACAGAATTGACTCATGAAAAACGCTTGGACGAATACCATTTTTGTAATTATAACTTTTGTAGATAAAATTAATAATTACGCTTACTTAAACTTGGATAGATTTATATAAGATTATATAAAAGTTGGGCAGAATCAAACTGAATTTCTAGTCTTTAGTTATTTGAGGATTCTAAGTTTGGACCAAAAATAAATGCAATGAAGAACAGGTGTGTAATTCCAAATTCCACCTTTACGATAAATCTGCAATGGAAGGAATCCCCACACTTGTAAAGAAAAATCATCTGGTACTAATGAGAAACAAATACGGGTATTCACAGTATCTGATGTTCCACAATTCTACAAAGCTCTATAAAACAGAAATTATTTTGAGTAATTCACTATATTGTAATTCTAATTATTTTTAAGGTTATTTTTTTGGATACCAGACTTGGTTTTCCTACAGTGGTTCGGTCATACGGGTATATTGACTGTTTCATAGTTGAGTTAGTTAGCATTTAGATAAATATTTAGTTATATTTTTGCCTAATAATTATGAATATAATACATATATTTTGAATTTTTACTCATTGAGAAAAATTGTAGTTTCATGAAGTATATTACGGTCAGTCAGTGACCGTAGCGCACTTAAAAGTTCCTAAAATGTGTTTATAAATTGTACGTCGTTACAATATAATCTAATGTATCACTTAAATCTACAAACCATAATATTTTTCTTGGAATTCTTGCTCAAATCGAGACTTTTGTATATAGTCAATATCATGTTCCTTCTCTTGGGATCTCTGGATGATTCTGTTATTGTTTAAAAAAGTCGGACTAAATGAATACTTAAACTTATTTTCCCCTACACTTTATTTTGTTAATATCATAAAATAATGAAAAATCTGTTTTGACTCAATTCCTAATTATTAAACCCTAGTCCCTCAGATCAAGCAAAAAAAGTATAATTTTGTTTTCAACCATGAATTTAGACTTGACTAAATTTTTTAGATAGATAAATTTTTATTAGAATAAAATAAACTATATTTGTGCTTTGTAGTTTTACGTAATACCAGAATAAATAAAATGTGGTTTCATGAATTTCAGTTTTGTTTTTTATTTGCACGTAGAATGAAGTTCACAGTAATATTATATTTTATTTGACCCAAATCTAGGGCATTACACTTTAGACTCATTTCATTCTTGGAAATGTAATTGCTCTAAATGGATTTATGCACACAATAGCCTAATCTCAGATATCAATAATTATTTCATCTTTATTTCTCTCTAAGAAAATATTCCTGGTTCCTTTAATCTATGGCAAGAATTTAATAGAAGAGTTCCGAACAAGCAAGCTGAAGGCAAAATTACTCCCTAGGTTCAGAAATAACAGAGACTGAAGATTGGTTTCCCAAGCCAATGTTAAATTGATACAAAATTAACTTCGTATGGGGTTGGATGACTTGAATCATGGACTAGTCATGTTTAATTTAGGCTGAATTATTATTTTGTCAAAATGTCTGGAACGTCATCCTTAGTTTTGGATCCTACAATGTTCCCAACTAGTTTTGGGCAGGGTTCTGCATGGAGTCGGCCAATTCTTCGAAGGAGGTCGTAATTGATTTCCTCACTTATCACACTGTCTTTTTTATAGCTAGGATGAGAGGTCACGTACTCACGCATCCATTTTGCGGCTGTCATCAGCTCTCCCTTAGCTCTACGAGAAATAAGACTAAGGTATTGTTGCAAAGTGCATTGACTATCTGCATCCACATCCATAGAGTTCAAGTAAGTTTGCATCAATGGAATAACGCCAGGAAATCCCTAAGAAAATTAAGCAGTGTGATCATTAGATGAGATTGTATATTAAATTGTTGCAGTCGTAACAAAACTCTAACCTCTTTTCCGTTGATTATTTCGTTGACCGTCATGAGAGAATACTCTTTCTCATCTTTGCTTTGAATATTGCTGCGAAACCAGAACTTTTGAGTCAAAAGAGCATTTCGTCCTTGTGCATTTTTCATGTTTTCGTCAACCTAGACAAGAGAATAATATTAACATTATAACGCAAACTACTGTCACTGTGTGATTCAATCATAGAATTGGATCCTCACCTTGGATATTGGGATTAGAAAACAGAGATTATATGAAAGCACAACACGTGTGAGAAGCACGATGAAGCAAACCACAGCAGCGTTTTCAAAATCGGACAGCTGAACTTCACAAGGCCTAAATTCCACTCTCCAGCCAATTGGGCTGTCAGGTGGTGGCGGTTTGAACCGCATTGTTTGCCAATTTGTAGACTGTAGATTCTGCAAAACCATAAACGGGAATGCAATGTAATATCACAAATGTATGAAAACGTAACTTACAGAAAGGAGAAAACTCATTTCAAAAGGTTACCTCAAAATGATCAGAATCTTTCATATTATCCTGATGTATTTTTTCCGAGAACAGAGAAACTGGATCTCTGATAAAAAGATGAGCCACATGTTGAGCTAACAATGGATCAATTCCTCCCTCGACCAAAGCATTACGATGTTGTTCTTCGTAAATCAACGGAATATCATTGTACTCAGCATTTTCCTCAGATCTGCGAAAAACCAAAAATGGATAAAATCAGTTTGGGCTATTCATCCGAGAAAATCTGGGTTGCTAAAGTTGAGATGGAATTGGATATAATCTAACGTTATTCCGGAGATACGGATTCAACAGACTAAAAAGTCAAGTTTGTAAACTGGAAATATTACTATTACTATGATCAATATTTATCTTACTATTTTATTACTAATATTCTATTACTCTGAGCTTCTCTGGAAGACCTTCCATTCAAGTCTCCAGGTTACTTCATATCAGAAAGTTACAATTAGCGCGATTTAAATTTAATTTCTTAGTATTGTTGAAATCATATTTCAGGTTTTAACTTTGTGTTCAAAGGAAAAAAATTAATTATTAATAGTATAACACTTATCATTTCATTACGTAGTACAAAAACACAATCCTCACTGTCATTACATAACGTAACTCAGACCTAGCACGTTTTCCGCACATGCAAGATAAAAAGTTTGAGTTAAGGAATAGGAAATGCAAACGTCAGCTCAACCACTACCAGCTGGATATCAATTTACAATCATTTCAGTTTAATAATAAATTCCTGTACCAGTTCGCACTACTCTTCCTTATGAATGAACACAAGATAAAAAAATGCTTACAGATAGGAATCAATTGAGTCATAACGAGACTTTGGTATTCTTGTCCTTTCCTCTGGAGTGCGACAGTCCACAGAGCCAGCAATGACATTCCATCGACAATCAACATCAGACACATAGCCACGAAAGAAGGGAGTTGCAGCAGTCAGTGCCAGCTGAAAATAAAAAATAATGTCAAACATCAACATGACATGGCACATTTGAAGTTATGACTAGACAGCTCACCATAATTGGACAAAGGGGAGCCAAATTATCATAAAGAGCTCGAGCTTCTCCAATATTACAGGCTTGAAACGTGACCTGAAGGCAGCACATTCCCATACCAAATCCCATTGCATCCAAATAAATCATGTCTGGTTTTTGATCTGGTACTCCAAGTTCAATAAATGGACTCGCGGTCGCTTCATCCTTAAAGACTAAATTCCAGAAAAATTTGTTAAATAAATACCTTAACTAGACATTAGCAAGGGTTAAATTAATAATTCGTCCTATTCATGATTTCGGTTTTTGTCAAATCGACAAGTTACAGAAATAGCAAGCAAAAAAAAAGGAAGGTTACGAGGTAATGAATTTTTGCGCAACAAGTCAAATGAATTTTATAACAAGTCCAGATTAAAGAGTTTGATTGACTGTTGTATTACGTATGCATCCAATCGCTAATTCTCGTGACTCGTGAATTGTACAGCTAATCTAATACTTATAAGTAGGACGAATATTACTACTACTGTGCCAGCCTGAGATAGAAAAACAAACAAATGCTTATTTGCCAATTTGTCATTACTTGGAATCTGGATGTCAATCTTGGATCCACGCCTAGACCGAATGTTCCTTGTCAATGTCGCGAATCTTGGATGGCCTTGAAAAATTCCTTCGTCTGGGAAGAATAGCGAATGTGACGCACTGGTCTCCGGTTTCGGATTATATTCCGGGAATGTAAAATTTGGACAACCCAGTCGTGGAAAATTTGCAATTGATAAAACCAACTCATTAGGAGCCAATTGGTCTTGAGCCTCCTTTCTTCTAGCCTTCATATTTGCTTCAACAATATTTAAATGGACAGGGAGAGCTCCATAAGGTTGACCTGGAGTCCCTTCTACCATGTATCCAGCATATTCAGGTCGCCACAAGGATTTTGCAGTCCTATCAATTTGACAAAATTAAATAGCATATTAGAGAATCAGAGTTTAGTCTCTCACGAAAGAAGGGACAAGAGGTTTTGCGGTATTTATTGCTGCACATGCAATTAAATGACCACTTCATATAACATAACACCCAAATGAGCCACATGACCACTAATACCACATGATAATTTTAGATGAAATCATATGCATGCATTTCCTTCCCTAAACATAAACCTGACTAGCTTTTGCGTTTATTAACATACAAAATGAAAATACTTTGACATAAATTGAATTGCATAAATTAAACTTACAATGGGTCATCCGCCTCTGGTTGTCTTAAAATCGGCAGTACTTCTTTTGCCTTCAGTGAGACTTGAGCAACTTTTTTTTCATCATCAAATCGTACAATGATATACTCAACTTCATCCCCCCATTTGAGAGAATCCCCTTGTCTAGATTGCAATCTTTTGTACAAATTAATAAACATGTTCAATTCCATTCGTTTTGACATGAGTTGCCCATTTTTTAGTTTCATCCCAATCCAATGGAGATCCTTCGGATAAAAGACCCATTTTCCTTAGTCGACACACAACAACAACCAAGGAGAATTTAGGATACAGAGAATAAAGTCTGTTACAGATATAGACAAGTTGACAGCAAGTGGGACACTGAACTAACTGACTGGAGTGAGTCCAGTAGTCCTAGTCTAGTCTGCCGGTCTGAGTCTACATAGCACGTCACGTCCAAAAATTAAATGCGGCGACGCATGGAGCACAGCAAAGCAAGGAAAATCTCTCATATCCTTATCCTCGGCCTAAACCTTATTTTATTCATGATTCTAAAAACTATTACATCTCCATTACATAATCTCATAACTAATTTCAATCAAGTTTAGTTTGACAGATATTCTTTTAATATGGGAATAAATTTCAGATCGACAAAGTTTGAGTCAGCCAAAATATTTTTGTAACTCTATTCTTGAACAGAATTTTCTACATTTGGACTCTTGAAATGAGTTTGAATTTGGACTGGAAATGCACCCGTTTGCTAAATTTCTTTGTTTTTCTTGACCAGTTTGAAGTCTGATTCTGCAAATCTTGACATTTGCCATAGACTCTGTGCTTGTCAAGAGTTGAATGCTAGAATTTTAAAGGTCTCTCTATATGCTTAACTTCCGTTTGTGGCATTATTGACTCAATTATTTGGACGTTTTGAAAAATTTGTAAATTTTTTAATACGGACAGGACTCAAAATCATAAAATGTAACATTCGTTAACATAAAATTTCAATGGATAGGAATGTTCTGCTGAAATTTCTTTGAAAAGTTGGCATGCAGATTTCTTTCATTTTTGTTTACCCTCAATTATTCCACCAAGTTAAAGTTGTACGATGTTAAGAATGTTCCCCATTGAAGCTGATTCCGGTTCAAGGCTAAATCTATTCTGAATTAAAGATTTAGCCAGCCTTCCTAGGTATCATCTTCTAACCATGGCGAAGAAAGTGTCCAAGAGAAGGGGCAGGAGCCCGAAAAAGTCCAAGTCGAAATCCCCGAAGAGGTCCAAGACACGGAAAGCAAAGTCTTCAAAAAGTAAAAAATCCCAAAAGACTGTAAAGAGCTCAACATCAGAGTCTCGGACGAGTGTAGAGAAAGAGAGCTCAAAATCAAAATCTCCAAAGAGAGGAAAGTCGAAAAGGGGAAAATCCAAAAAGAGAGGAAAGTCCAAGGGTAAAAAATCAAAATCAAGGTCTAAGGGAAAGTCAAAATCAAAGTCTAAAGGAAAGTCAAAATCCCGTAAGAGGGGAAAGTCAAAGGTAAAAGGGTTTGCTTTGATATTTCATAGGAGCAAAAACTTAGCACGCATTAATCACTATTATTTAATTTTCAGAAGGGTAAGAAAAAGAAGCCTTTGACTAAAAGGGAACTTGAGTTAAAAAGAAAGAGAGCTGAGGCTGAAGCTAAAAGAGAAACAAAAAAGGCAAGAGGAGGAAAGAATACGGGCAGACAAAGTTCTTGCTGAAGAAAATTCCAAACGCGCACAGCATTTGATTGAAACTGGTGAAATATTTAATGCAAATGACAAAGTTGTTTATGCGCATTTGAAACAACAAGCGAGAGATCTAGAGGTTTATATCATTTCAAAACTTTATGATATGTGGAAAATAGTCACTATTTCACAAATTAATTACTTACTTAGTGGTCAAACTACATTGCCTGCCGCGATACTCCAGACGTGTCCAGCTTAGTCGATGTGAATTCGTACATGACAGAATGGACATACGAGTTGACGAAACTGACTTTAGACAAAGTCCTGGCCTATACTCCTGGGATTCTTCTTGTAATTTTGTTTAATAAAATCATCACGTTGAACATCTATCATTAGTTCTACTATTTTTGTCTAATAGGTTTGCGAAGAGTTAAAAGAGTTACTGGAACTTCCTCCAGATCATATACGTATTGAAATTATTCGTGGACTTGGATTGGTTAACTTTTATTTCTAACAATTTTCCTGATGGATAATTTTAATTTGAGTTTTGGGCATTTTGTAGATGTTTCAAGAATTTAAAGAAAAACAACACGATTATCTGGATGACGGGACTTACCGTATAATTGAGGACCTCAGTGAATTGTATGACCCTGAAATTGGAGTATTTGAAGATATCAGATCAACTCAAAAGCAGGAAGCGATTCATGCCCTTTGGGGAAATCTTTTCACAACTCCAGAGAATGGAAGTCATGAGTACACGGATCTTGGGTTCAAGTTTAGAATTCCTGACTCTTTAGTTATGACTCCAGGGATTTATAGACTTCTAAGAACAGCTTACGATCATTATTCCGATCAATCCAATTCATATTTTCCACCAGGGATTGAAAGTCATCTTAAACAATGTATGTTTGAAATACATCACATACTATGCGCACTCATAAAACCTCGAATAAATTGAATCACTGATACATTATTTTCATTAATCAGCTATACAAAATTGGATACTAAAAAAACTTGAAGATAAGAAAGGAAAATATATATTGGAGTCTCCTGAAGATGCTACAAACCTTGATTCTGTAAGTGACATAATCTCTTTAAAAGATTCAAGAATCAATTTTAATTGACAGTGGCAGGCTTGGAACGTTTTCACAATTAAGTTATTTCGGCAGCATTGATGACAGTGTTAAAGCTCACTGAATTTTTTAGGAAGATGAAACTGGTAAGAAAAAGAAAAAGAAAAAGAAGAAAAAGAAAAGTAAGAAAGGCAAAAAGAAGAGAAAGAAGAAGAGTAAAAAAGGAAAGAAAAATAAGAAGAAAAAGAAAGGCAAGAGGGGGAAATCTAAGAAAGGTGGAACATCAACATCTGAGTCGGAATATGACTCGGAAGATGATACTGATGAAGAAGGTTTGACTGAAGAAGAAAAAAAGGTTCGAAGAGCGAGGAGGTTAGCAAAGAAGAAGAAAAGGAAGAAGAAGAAGAGAAGTAAGCGAAGGAGAGGAAGAAAAGGTAGACGGAAGAAGGGCAAGAAAAGCAAGAAAAAGAAAGGAGGAAGATGATACGGATGAAGAAGGTTTGACTGAAGAAGAAAAAAAGATTCGAAGAGCGAGGAGGTTAGCAAAGAAGAAGAAAAGGAAGAAGAAGAAGAGAAGTAAGCGAAGGAGAGGAAGAAAAGGTAGACGGAAGAAGGGCAAGAAAAGCAAGAAAAAGAAAGGCAAAAGTAGTAGTTCTGGAAGGAGTAATACAACTCGAACTACAACGACAGAGGATGGCGAAACAACAACTGTCACTGAAAGTGACTCTGAGTACGAAACAGAAGAAGAGGAGGAGGAAGATGAAGATAGCCGAGACAGAAGTAGACGTAAGAAGGGGAAAGACAAGAAAAATCAAGGTGAAGATTCATCCAAGGTATATGAATACTTCAAAAAATTATTTATTAACAAAACGGGTCAAATAGACCAATACAACAAATGCATTTTCAAAATAGAACGAAACGAGACAAGAACGGAAAGCTCGAAGGCGTAGGGAAGAAGAAGAAAGAGAACGAGATGATGACGAGTTTGATTTTGATTTTCCTCAAAAAACCAAAGGGGAACCTGCTTCAGGAGGAGAGAAAGAAAAGAACCTTTATGAAGACGATGACGTATGTTTTTGCATATAT